>PVJI01009561.1:0-64850 GCA_004026765.1 Micronycteris hirsuta
AATTAATAAAGGTAATAAAAGCTGATACATTTTACAGCCCTTGCAAATGATAAGTACCATTCTTGGCACTTTAAATATATTTCAATATTTGATCCTCCCAACAACACTAGGAGAGAAATAGCATTATTATTCTCATTTTACATGAAAGGAGGATAAATAACTTGACAAAGTTACACAACTAATAGTGCCAGAGCTGGGATTCAAATATTGTGTAATGACTCAGAAACCTATGATTTGAAACATGACTAAATGAAGTTAGGTGTCCTTATCAAGACTCTCACAGAACCCATGTACACTTCAATGATACCACAAATCACATTATATTGTAAACGTTTGTTAGATTTTTCTCTTCCATGAATCATTCATTCACTAAATGATTTTGAGCATATGCTCTGTGCCACAAAATGTGCCTGTTACTAGAAACATAAAGTCTCTTATGTTATATTTTATCTGTGAAAGAATTTTAGCTTAGAGCAGAGGTCAGCAAACTAAAATTCACAAGCCAAATTCTGCTGGCCATCTGTTTTCATAAATATAATTTATTGATCCATGCTCATTGGTTTATTATCTACACTTTTTTTATGTTATGACATCAGAAAGGAATAGTCGTGATGGTGATGATCTGGCAGCAAAATCTTAAATTTGCTATCTGGTCCTTCATAGAAAAGGTATACCCCTGGTCTAGAAAATAATACAAATAAGAAAATCATCAATGATTAAAATAAGGTACACGCCACAGTGCCCAATACACTGTGGGAACATAAAAGAGAGATATCTACATTAGGTTAGAGGGTCTGCAAAGTTCTCCAGAAGACATGCTATTTGGTCTAATTGTGTAAGGCTGAGTAGAATCACCTCGACAAAGAAGGACAGCCAGACTTGTCAGCAAGCTCAGGCACGGAAGTTCAGTGGTGATCCAGAAAGCGAGAAAATGGCAGTTGGAATACAGAGAGTTGGCATGTTTCATACATATTAATTAGTGCTACATAATTTATGAAAATATATCTTTGATGCCTTTATTTTTTGCTATGTAGTATTGCTAGTGGTGCTTATAGTTGAAACTCACCAAATATTTGTTAACAGAAAATATAAAGTCCTAAGCAAAGGATGTTTATTTAAAAAGGGAAGAAAATATTTGCCTTCTATTAGTCCTTAAAATCATTGAACTATAAGAATTATGATTCTTTTACCCACTGTCCTAAGAGTGAAAAAACTACCATTTTTTCATTGTTTTCAATTGTATGGATGATCATATCTATTAACAATGCAGTTGTACAAATGAGAAATGGTTGCAATATACTCTACCTGGAAAATTCATAGGCAGTTCAAATGGTTGTGGAGATTCACGACCTTCAATGTGCTCACAAATTTCAGCTATGATCTTTTTAATTTTGAGACCAGTAATTTTAATCACTTCTCCTGTTGACAAACAGCATTCATTTCCAAACATTTCATAAATAGAGCCTGAAAAAAGAAGAATAAAAGAGATCTTAAAGATGAATTAATCATGAAGAAAAAGGTAAGAGTCAAAAGCCTCATATTAAGTGTTTTATTCATGTCCTCTCATAGCTACCAATAAAGAGGAATTTAATCAAGCTCGGCAAAATGTACAGCATGTTCCAAGAAAAATATTAGATTTTGACTTTATCCATTGGGCAAGGTAGAAAAAATCTTGTTTTTGTTATTATTAGAAATTGAATTTATGGTTTCCTCAGAACCTTTAGTTCATCTTCCAAGGTCAAACTACAAATATGTCCTTCTTTATTGGGATTTATGATCTATTTTTGCAGGGTCACAGAATTAACTTAATGTGAGTCAACAATATTCTAAGTAAGCACTGCAAACAAGTTTCTGATACAACCCAAATCCAAAGACAGAGAGTCTACGCAGCAGGGTTTTGTATCAAGAGCATCATGTTTGTTTCTCGACCTGGTTCTCTTCGTCATTCTGCATATAAGATTTCTGTCCATTTTATCTCTTGATTTTTGACACATTTGAAACAATATTTTTATGGCACTAGGGGGCAGATCAGTAAAGATAAACTGAAAAGCTTCATTTTACTTCAGAATTTCATTCTCCTTCCTAGCAAACCTTTTACCATAGATGCTAGAGTAAGCCTTTCACTCATTTATTTTCCTTTCTTATCTCCTGATGGAAGACGAGCAAACAGTGAAGTGACAAGAAGATGAGCAACAGAAAAAAGAAGAGGCAAAAATTCTGGCTGATCTCCCCCTAGTAAAAATGGAACAACCCAAAAACTACATCTTTGGGATATTATCCATTTACAGTTAAATAGTAAGTAAGCTGGTTTGATGTAAATAAACATTACAAAACTATAGAGTTTAAAACATATCAATTTTTCCTTACCTCCAAAGATATGATTTATATCACCTTTATGACACTAAAATGTGAACAACATAAATGTTAAGATTTGAGGTTTGTTTTTGTTTTCTGAATGTTTCTCTCTCAGACACACTCTTCTTAGAATCTTGCCTGATATATAACAGGCAACTAAAATATTTTTGTAGCTTTAATGGTTGTCATAAAAGTTGTTAAGATTGACATGCAATCTAGCTTAATTCTTCGACTGTATTAAAATCTCAATAGAAATTGGGGGCACACTCAAATTAAAATAATTTGAGAAGGTTTTAACAAAGGGGCAATTTACACAGAGGCACAGTCTGTTCTAGGCAATGCAAGAAAATAAATATCCTGATCTCACTGTTCTCCCTCCATTTGATCCTCTGCCAGGCACCTCATTGGCCAGAATCAGCCAGAAGCCAGAGGACAAGGGAGGGGCTGATGACCCCACAGAAGTCACATCCTAAATAGAGAGTGAAATGAAAATCCAGCACACCAAACTTAATGTCCATGATTTAATAAGGACCATTTTGGCAGATATGCTGGTGTATCTGTTCCTCAAGTTTTAGTATATATTTCCATAAATCCCCTATTTTCTCATACCCTTCCCTTAACTACATGTGTTCATCCTTTTCATTAACTCCAATACATAGTTTTGTCAGCTATCACAAAAGCTTTGTAGAACAAGTTGAGATATTAAAAAATAATAATAAATCCATAGTGACATTTTCCTTCAGTGAACTCAGAGTAGTTAATTTCTATGATCCTCATTTGGTAATTAATCACATACTAACATTTTACATCTTCAGTATTATCTCATCCTGTACTTAACTTTTTATGACTTTAGTTTTTGTTACTGCCAATTCAATTTTAAGCTTTATGAAAGGAAATATCACATTATATTATAGCATAACTATAACACATCAACTTCCCTTTTTCATTTAAAACCTACTATGTGCCAGGCATTGTGATTGACAGTTGGCATCAAAGAAAAAATGCACAATCTCTCCACCTCTCCCAACAGAAGCACTGTCTTGAAGGGAACAGACAACTAAGCAAATATTGAAACAGATTATGAGAGAGTTATAAGAAATACAAGGCATTGTGGGATGATACTGAAGACATTTAATTAAGAAATTACACAAGAAAGAGATTAGGGAAGGATTCATGGAGGAGATGACAGCTGAGCTGTTTTAAAGGAAGCCTCACAAGATGTCAGGACAGGCAGAGGAAATAGTATTTGAAAGCGCACTGAGATGCGATACATTCTGGAAATTTCAAGTAGTTTGTTCTGTCTCAAATATAAAGTAGGAAAAGGGACTTGGTTAAAAAAAAAGGAAAAGAAGAAGACTAGAGAAGTTGTGGGCATCTAGATTGTGCAGCATCTTTATGAAATCATCGATAAACTAAAAGGCCAATGAAAACCTAAAGCAATGTCAAAATCAAAGGATCTACATTTTCTGTTAACAGGGTTTAGGACCTAGTACCAATTTAACGTGAGGTCATATCTATCAAGGCACTTGTTATCCAGAGTCTAATCTACAGCCTCACATGGGAGCTTGTTAGAATATTGGCCAGACCCCGAACCTGCTGAATCAGAACCTGCATTTTTAACAAGGCCCCCAGATGATTCATAAGCACATTAACGTTTGGAAAGCACTGGCCAAGGCAACAAATGTATAACTGAAATAGTCTCTGTTCTGAGATTGTTGTAGAAATAAGTGGAGAGGGAAGACCATGCCCTGCTGAGGAAGCATTCGGTGCCACTGAGGTAAAGGATGTTGAAAATGGAAACAAGAAAAGGGAAAGATTTTAAGTAGGTGAGCGAAGTGGTAAGACTTTTCTTTGTCACATAAAATAGAACATAAGGTAACCCATTTCATTTTAGCTGAAGTCTGCTGGGCTTGATTTCAATACAATGAATGTCTAATTGTAGATGTATATCAAACTGACTGACTCGGAACGCCAACCTTTTCAGAAGCTCCACTGGAAAATTAAAAGATGAACTTATGTGAGATTACATAACAAGTCATAGGGAAAAGAAGCCAGAGAATTCTATGAGAAGAAAATTCTGTGAGTTTTAGTCAACACACAAAACTCTTCTTACTCTTCGGGTCTCATTCCAAACGTGTTACTCTTTTAGAAAACAGAAAATCACTTCTTTCAGTCATAAAAGGAATAGAACTTCAGGAAAATACTAATCTTTAACATTTATCATTAATTCTTCATGGATCTAATTTTCTCTAACCAAGAAGGCTGTTAATTCACTTTCGATAAAGAGAATGTCAGCCACACCCAACACTAGAAATGCATATTCATGATAGACAAGAAGATGAGAACATATCTGAACTTGAAGAGGTCTTGTACTTTATTGTCAATACAATGTCTCTTAAAATATACTTTTTTTCTCAGCAAAAATATAAAATGGTTAATTTCAAAAATAGCCAACTTTCATAATTTCAGAACAAGCACATATAATATGTGTAAATGCCTTTTAAAAACTTGCTGAAATGTGTGTCTGAACTAAGTGTTTGTGTGTATATAGATATTAAGCTTGTTTTTATTTCATTTTAACAAGACATGTATTTTGAATATGCAAATCTATTAAATCTTTACAGACTAATTTTTTTCCAAGTCAATAGCATATGTATTCAGGATAGTGCCAAACATCAGAGAGAGCAGGAACAAAGCAGTCTGTTTCCAGTGATCAAACATTCCCCCTGAAGACCGTAATGAAAGAGCCACGTGCCTCTGAAAGCACCTTCTCTAATGCTACTTTGCACAACAGAAATGACACATTAATATCCTTTTATGAACTCATCTCTTATTTGACAATTCATATAAGCAATACTGTGATCACATCGGAAGAGCCAAAACAATTGGTTCAATAGACGTTTTTCCATTTCCTCTACAAAGTTAAAAATGTATGATAGTCAGGGCAGAAGAAACTCATCATTTAGAGTTTTATCCCCCTTTACTTAAGATTCAACCATTCTCTCAATCTCCACCCCGTTCCTCTACCACAACAGGCCACTTATCTCTTCATCTCCTCATCCACCTGTCAGTGAAGTTCAACCAGCCCTAAAGATGCAGCGCAGATTCCGGGTCTCCTTCAAACCTTCCTTGACCCCCACACCTAAGTGAGAATTAATTTTCTCTTCTGTGTGTGTAGCTCTATCATTGACCCAATGTGATTATTACCACAGCCTGCTATTAGGGCATTACTTTCTAACCATTGACACTATACATATTTTAGAATTTATTATGAGTTCCTAGAGAAAGCTATTTCTTAACTGTATCTCTACTTGTCCTCACATACACACTCCTAGTAACGCAGTTTTTGTCACTTAGTAGATTCTTTGTGAATGTTGAATTATATATCAGCTTTACTATAAAATGACAGTAAGTAATTTTGAATATAGTAGTAATCCTTGTACACCAGCAGTTTAAAGCATTGGCAACCCAAAGCTCTAGCATGGGTTATATTTTCATTTGGTATGTTTAATATTAAATGTACAAGCACATGCAAGAGTAGCTGGCCACCCTGTGAACTACCTATACAAGGACCATTAGGACAGGTAATTCTATATCATGAATCTTTTCTTAAGTTTGACACTTTTCAACTAGGTTTACCATTTTTATATTGCTAGACTTGAAGAGGGAGTGAAATGATGAAATGAAATGATGTGAGATAGGTTTGGAGGAGTTAAGAAATTGCATCTGTAAAGTTTACTGGATATTGTATTACAGTGTATAGAGAACCACATCAGATACGGTTGCCAGCAGAGATGTATCTTTACTCTTCATAATTAGGTATAATTATTCTTTACAATGTAGTGGGGGAAAAAGCATGAAACAACAAGCTTGCAGCTTTCCTAGAGGTAGATTCAACTACTTAGATATTGGAGGTGCCACAGAGAGGTATGTCTGAACATGGTAGGAGATGATCCTTTAAGGTCATAGAGACTCTCTTACTCCACCTCTAAAATATCAGTACAAAAGACAGCAAAACACTGGTCTTAGGTAGTAAGAGAAATGTCCACACTAAGAAGAACTAAGGTATAATCTCTCTTACCTTTAAAAATATAGGGTTATTCTTGTAAGTTGGAGATTTAAATGTTACCCAGAAAGTCAAGCTTAGAGACAGAAATGAGTTAGAGGCTGCAGTGAATGTTGGTGAAGCTTAAGAAATCTGAATATGGGGAAGCAATGAAAGACACAACCAGTTGGAAAGGCTGGGGCCGGAGAGCCAATCATGCAGCTTAATATAGTAGAGTCCAGAAAATAGAAAATGGCCAGCTTTTCAAACACGGCATGAAGTGCATGTCATTTAAATAAGTTGTACTGGTTGAAGAAGAAAGATTCACAATTTTATACACCAGCTAAAAGCTTAATGTTCACTTAATGGTAGAATAAATTTGATAGATTGAATAAAACTATGCTAAGTGGGTTTGCAAGTTGGTATGATAGAAGTCATCATTGTGGTTTTTTGTGTTAACAATGATCGGAGCAAAGGGAAGTGGGATGTGGGAGTATGAAATAAATATCCTTCCTACACATCTACAAAACATTTCCTTACGATAGTGGAACAAATCAGTGGTTCTTCATCTCCTGACACTATTATTGATCAAATGTTCCCCACATTTCGCTCAAATTGTAACCTTCAAAATGCTATCATTAATAATAATATAATTCCTTATGTGAACAATGTTGCATTGGAAGTTTGGTTTATTGTTTTAGGAAGAACTTGGTTTCAAGTAATTTTATATACTCTAATATATTTGCCTATTGTTTTATATCCTAAATGTTAAATAAAGCTATTACAGACCTCCACAGCCATTTAAAATAGTAAACCTGGTCTCTGCATTTATTTAATGACTATGGATATACTGATGGAATTGATGACACAGGGCTCTAATGCACTATAACATGTTCATACAATGCATAAAAAATAAAGCATCACCATATTATAAATTTTCCCTAAATTCATGTCTATTGAACACTTCATAAACTATTCTGCTTATGAAATATAGTTAAGAATTTGAAAGGTTTAGAAACATTCATAGGAATTTTGAAGTTTTTTATGCCCACTGAATTAAATAATAAAAATATGCTTGTACTTTGTATATTTTAAATTTTAAATATTATTTTTACAACAATTTATTTTCATTGTCTTTTATTAAAGTACCAGTCCATGATCGATTGGGAAAAGAAAATAAATTGGGCCTTCACCACAGAGAGTTTGAGAAGCTCTTCCGTGAAGCATTAATTATAAGTGAAGGACCGACCACAGTCAGTGCCGGGAAACTGGATCTAGTTGGAGGGAGTCAGAGTAAAATGTGAACACACTGAAAAAAAGGAAAGTTATAACTTAATACATAAAGTTTTAATAGGTATTATTAACTCATCTATCTCAGTGTCACCAGCAGCCCGGGTGCCCTGGCTAAAACACAGGCATTTTAATCAACTTGACAGTAATAGTTCTAATTGCAGATTATGATATTGGCATTCTGATTCGTGCACTATGTTCTTATGAGTTGAATGAGGCAGAGCTTGAGCCTAATTGACCCTGGATGCATTGAATTGTTAGACTTACACAAGCTCAAATCCAAAGCCACAAGCAGGTAGAATCCCCTAGGAGGTGAATTCCATGAGTTCTGCCTAACTAGCCTGTCAGGCATTCTCCATGACAGAGACAGGAAACATCTAGAGAATATTCTACCATTTTTCTCTCCCCTCACTAATCATCCACGGCATATATCCAGCTGAATCCAGATGAGGCCCAACAATCCTCTTCAACACAAAGTTCCAGGTGACTCTCCATCAGTTGAAGAGTGCGCGTCAGGTATAAATTATTTCCAGCCCGGTCCTGCGCCGTGATTTAGCTTGCATTCTTTACACCCCTTTGGTAGATATTTAATTTTACAGATATTAACCCTCAGTTGAGGCTAATCTTCTACCCCCAACTACTTAGTTAAAAGAAATCTGGCAGAATACAGACTCCCTTGACTCATCATTTTTTCCAGGGCAACTATCTAAACTGAGGCATAACACATCTAAGTTGAGAACAACAACAACTTTCTATAGTCTGATAACAGCTGGAGGGTGAGTTTCAGTTCCATTTCCATCTCTAAGCAAAGTGTCACTAATTTTGCTGATATCTGGAATCACTGAATCTCAGTGTCAGACAGGAGCGCAAATATGATCTTATCCTAGTAATATATTACAGTGTCTAACAGAGTCTCTATACAATATCTCTGCCAAATGGCTATCCAAACTATATTTGAACACTTTCAGTGATGGAATTCCGATTTTTCTAAGGAGATCTATTCTACTTTTGAGCCACTATCATTGTGAAAAGCTCTGCATTTTATTAAGTATAATATGTGTTCTTATGGAATATACATATTAGAACTATTTTTAGCATTTGGAATCACACAAAAAATAATTATTTAACTCTTCCAGTAGCAACTTTAAAATGTTCAAAAACAGCTGTCATTAGTTGTTCTTTATAACAAATCAATCTGTCAAGCCATTGAAATATGTTCAGGACCATGGCTTACAGCCCAGTTTACCCATTATAAAACTGCCTGAAGCACAACTTACATGGATGCAACTGGCATGCTTGGATTTGTGCAATATGGGAAATTGTGTGCCCTTGAGTGTTCCAGGGAAGGCTTGAGAGCACCTGCCAGGGATGTTCAAGGGAAGTTTCTTCCTATGAAACTATAAATCTTTGTACGAGAAAAAGGGCAGCTATTTCATCCTAGTGACATTTAGCTTTGCCAACCAAAGTAATTCCTATAGTATAAAAAGTAAAGACGTTCTAAAGCTGAGTAGTAAATTTAAGAAAATAGGATCTCACCAGAAGCTGTATTCTTCCTTTGCATTCCTTTCATCATTAAAGGCAAGACATGAAGATTATCTCCCCAGAAAAGAAGAGAGATTTAGTCATTGTTATTTCTAAGACTCAAAGATTTTCTTTGAATACTTAGGAGATAGTAATCATGAAAAGATAGACTTTATTGATAGGGGTACAAATTTTTTCACAATTGTCATAATCTTTTTATGTGAACATAAAAATCCAATGATTAAAGATTATCATATAGTAGATTTCAGACAAAACTCAGTGTATGACATGAAGCAATTTTTGCCTGGCTGCAAAGAAAATTAAGGTTTATTTTTAATTGCAAAGATGAAAAAAAATTAGTATTTTAGTTTTTACTTCAAAAATGGGCTGTTTGTGACATGTCAGAACATGAAGTTTTGTAAATCAAACATTTTGATTTTCAAGATCCGTTTCTTGTTGAGAGAAGTCAAAACCAGGTCCTAAAAAGAAGGTCATAGAACTGATACTTTGAAGTCATCTTGTGAAGAGAACACAGAAATTCCAGAATATCTTCTAGGACATCAACTGAAAAGGAGAGAGGAGAGTTTAAATAGAAGTTATCTAAGAGAAGATTAGTTGGGATGGACTTGGAGAAATGATGTGAAAGAAGTACAGAAAGTGCCATAAATAGCCTGTTCAGCATCCTCTATGTTCAGCTTCAGGAAGCTGGGACTGCAGTCTATAACAAATGACCATTCTAATATATACTAAATTCATGTGAAAAAACAAGCTCAGTTGCCATCTGTCAAAGGCCTCCTCCAATGGCTGCCCGAATATCCAGCAAAAACGATGTCTGATCTCATGTAGCAGAGGCCCCCATGCCCACCTTTGGGTTTCACGACTCACTAGAAGGACTCACAGGACTCAGAAAGCTGACCTACTCACACTTACAGCTGATTACAGAGAAACGATACAGATTAAAATCAGCAAAGGACAAAGGTGTGTAAGGCAGAGTCTCGGAGACAAGTTTCTGGTTGTTCTCTGCCAGCGGAGTCGTGTGGACAGAGCTTAACTCTCCCAGCAATGGCAGATAACAGCATGTACAAACTATTGCCAATCCGGAATGCCCATCTGAGCCTTGGTGTCCAAGGTCTTGATTAAAGGTCAGTGACAGACGTGTGATGCCCATGTCACTGACCTTAACTACTCAATATTCATCAACACCTTTAGAAGTCAAACTAACACAGCATGGCCTGGCATCCCTGTCAAACCAGAATTGGAATTCACTACAAGTCATATTGTTAACATAACCTATCTGGGCAGCCCAAGTTCCAAAGTGTAAAAAGACACTCTTATCAGACAGAATATTCCAAAGAACCACTCAGAGGTCAGTCTTTTCTTTAGAATGTGCAGAGTTTGAACATCTAAAGCCTGTTGAGTTAACCCTGTACCACCTACCACATCTCAAGACGATGTCAAAGCTTGTCAGAAAAAAGCTGTCCAAGACTTGTAAAGAGGAAAAAAAAAGGTGTCTTTTGAATGAAGAGTTGGGTATTACTTGGCAGACCTTTTGGGAATTACTGACTGTATAGAGTTATGCAGCTTTTAATACATTACATTGACCTACAGAAATTGAGAGGTATATAAATGATACTTAACCTTAGCAATACAAATGGCTATTTTCCATTGAAATAAAAAAAGATTTTTTTAATGCACATAAAATTGACCTATGACCTTGTAGAAAAAATAACCCTAAATATTACATATTTGAGAATGATATCAGGTTTGGAAACCAGAAAATTCATTTGAGCACTTATGAATGTATTTTGCATGTGTATATGTGTTTGATCTGGTTTTAACATTGCACTGGCTCTCTCATTTAAGCAGTTAAAGAAAATCTTTCACATGTTCATTTTATGTTTACATGAGAGTGATGTTTAACTCTGTGAAAAGTTTTACTTTATTAATCTCACGTTAGTTGCACAACATACTTTTCAATATACCTAGTTATTTGTTACACACCTAGTTATTTGTAAAAATGGGATTCTTTTTCCCAGGAATACATAGATAATTTTATAAAGAAAGTGTTCAATATCTATATTTGGGTGGAAATGCTCAATAGTGAAACTTACCTCCCTTACATTTGTGAAATATTGTGTCTGATTTAGTGTATATTTCCTTCCTTTTTTTTTTGCATGTTTTCTCTTTGTTTTCTGATTTAGTGAAGAATTTTAAAAAATTGATTTAGTAAAGAGAGAAGATCAAAGACCTATGTTGTTTTCAAAATATATTAAATGTACTCAAGTCTTTTTATAAAGTGCAATATTCGTTATAAGTCACTTGCCCAAAATGTCTATAGTTTTATTCAGTGAATAAAAATTATAAACACTGATTAACATCATTATATAGTTATGTGATTTCATAGTATATTTTTGCAGATCAAAATATGTCTTTTTTAAGGATTTTCTCATCAAAACAACTCTGCAACAGATAAAATTTCAATATCATTTAAGAATCACAAATGTTTTTTAACTTTAAGTTCAAAAAAGTCAGATCGAGAAATTGTAAAATACAATAAAATTCTAAAGTGCATTCTAAATATTTAATTGCCCCTGTGAAAGAGCTCACTTTGCCCATATTTCAACAAAGTTTTGCAAACAATGAAGAAAATTTCATACAAAATTGAGCCGACAGTTGTAACATTTATAGAAATTTCAGTACTTGCTCTTTTAATTAGTTACTATCATCCACTGAGCTCCTAAACAATTCAGAGGAGGATATCAGAAACAATCTAAAGATACAGAGAAACAAACAAAAACCAACCAACCAAATAAACAAACAAAACAAAGAATCCCTTTCTTTGTGCAGTTTGCATTCTAGGTAGCTGGACTTGGAAGGTACACACCAATGGTAAAGAACAAAAATAAGTAAACTAGTAGTCACTAATGCCAGGCACAATGAATTGTAACTAAGCCTACTAAAGTTTTTCTGATTCTTCATAGATCTGATGGCAAGCAAGAAAAAGAACGGTTTTCTGTGCTATAGAAAAGGATATTTGACAACTCCTTTTTGAAGACTATTATTTTCATTTTGCTGGGGAGGGAATCTAAAGAGTTCTTTTTTTTATATAAAACACTGTGCTTAAAAAAACATAGCCACAACCATTGGCTTGAATGCAGCTGTGCTTAACCAAGCAATTTCTCTTTAATATTAATGGGTATGTTTGAGTCACAACTCTTTCTCTATTTTGAGAAACAAATTAACAAATGGTTGTGAACCCATCCCCAAAACCCCAATTCAGCTGCTGAAACAAATACATAACAACAGTTGCTTAAACAAGAAATATGTTTATTTCTCTTTCAAGTAGCAACTTTGTGGTAGCTTGTCAGAGTATATATGGAATCTTCATAGCATCCAGGTTTTTTTTTTAATGTTACTATTCTGGCCTCTTTAGCATAAGACCTTGCCTTATATTCTAAGATGGCTGTTCTAACTCCTACCATGTCATGTCTGAATTTCAGCCAGTAAGAAAGAGAGATGGAGAAGAGGGGACAATGTTCCTTTTGTCTTAGTGGCATGCAATAGAAATCTCACACTTCAAATACTTTCACAACCTATTACCCCAAACTTAATCAAGTGGTAACAGTAAGTTTTGAGAGACCTGTGTAATATCATCTGTAGCCAGGCAGTTGTGTTCACAGCCAGAACCCCCATTACTACAGAAGAAAGAGAGAACAGATACAATTAGAGGAACAGCTAACAGTCGCAGATCCAAAAGGTCAGGGAAAAGGTATGTGTATTTCATGATTTAAATTAGGCTACGCTGTGCCTGTAAATCTTACATTGTCTTATGGGGAGAAAACATATATCTGCGTGTTTGAAGCACCACAGACAGGAGTTTTGTTGCTAAAGTTGAGGCTGCAGGATGAAATTTCAGGACTGATCATTATCTCCACTGAAGAGACACAGCTGTTAAACTTACTGCACACGCACACGTGCACACACACACTTCCTTTCTGCAACATTCTCAGGCATTTGTTGAGGTAAAAGTCACATATAAGAATGCCTTTTCTAGATTCAGGTTCATATCCAGGGTATACATTTAATAGATGTGTGGCAATAACTTCATTTGTAAAATAGGAATGGTGCCTCAATTTCCTTATCTTTAAAATGATGATAGTAATATTACCTCAAATAATAATTTTTAGAATGAAAAAAGATAATCAAATTTTAGGTGCATAGCCCAGCACCTGGCACCTGCTTAGGGCTTAATAAATATTAATCATCATTATTGTCATCATTATTATTTTACATGACATTGTTTAAGGCTGAATAATTTAGTATAATGTTATATTACTGTAAGCTGGTATGATTTTATCTAAATGAAAGGTGTTTCCTCTTATGGATGGGGGAGGGGTTTCCCTGAATAAAAAAAATTTTTTGTTGTTAAATATCCTAAGAAAGAGAAGATTATGGAAGAGAAAATAGAAACTTGAGAGAATGGAAAGAAAGATACATTCAAGGTCATTTTTTCCCAACTTGTACCAATGATCCTTGTTATGCCAGATATGGGTTATGAATATGTCAACACATTGAAATTCTCATTCCTTGAAGTGACCTGCTCATGTGGGTCTGGGATGACTACTGGCTTTGGCTGGTGACCTCTGGCTGCAAGTAGCCTTGTCTGTTTACCACACATGCCAAACACACAATATTTCTATTGTGTATATGTGTCTGACATAATTTAAAGAGATAGGGAGAATGGTCCACGAGCATTCCTAATGCAAAAGATAAGCTGCATTCTTTCGTATGGAAGTTAGCTAGAAGTAGATGTTATACCAGGCACGGGTGCAGCTCTACAGCCATTTAGAAAGAAGCCTTGAAAGATACTTTGCTTATTTACTTATTCATTTTATTCTATTCAATAAATTAACTAAATATCTGCTTTCTGCTAAACAAGAGAACAGTAAGAAGTTACAGGAGAAACTTGGTTCTTCTTGCTGATGCAGTAAAGAATTACAGATCAGCAAGCCTACCAGCACAGAAGCAAAGTTTGTTATTGCTAAGTTCTCATGGAAGAGAACAGGCCTAGCTAAGGTGGGGTTGAAAGGGAAGAGTTTGTGTGGTGAAAGCAAGGGTGGCAAGAGACATCAGGTCCTTTGTTCTGAGGACATGCATAGTTGGCAGGATGCTAGTGAGGGAGTTACACATTGATCGGTGGGCAAACGTGGTGCCAGTTTCTACCAGGGGGACATGACTACCCAAACATAGGTACATGTGGGGATTCTTTTCCAGATAGTGGAAATGGTACACTGAATTTCAAGGACTCCCCTCCTGCCTTCTAGGCCTTGGGATATTGAAAACACCTGGAAATCTTAGTAAGATTGTTACAGAAGCTTACAGAAGCTTAGTCTCAAAGACTCTCCCCTCCTCCTGCGCTATCATAGTTTTGTTTGCGTTGTGCAGCATGCCCGGCAATCTCATTGGACCAGGCTCAGGACTGCTGGGTCAAAGGATGAGACATGACTTCCTTTGCTTCTAGCCTCCTATATTAAGTTCTTTGTTAGGTTATAATGGCAGGGGCTCTGCCTTCATTTCCCCTCTGGCTGCTCACTATTAGCTGCTACCTAAGAGTACCACTGATATAATTAAATGGTGAGGAAATATGTAGTCTCACCTTCATGAAATTTTTAATACATTGGAATAAAAGATATTAATAAAAATATCATACCAATGTATGATTACAAAATGATAATTACTGTGAAAGAAAATTGCTTGATATAAGGAGAAAGGGCCTGATCTTCTTGCATCCATGAACAGGATATTTGTACTATATGTATTGATGAAATCATTCAACAAATATTTACTGCCTGTCTCAAGCTTGTAGTAAAGTCTTATTAAAAGGCTTGAAGACCACTGTTTCTGGGAAGATGGAGTAAGATGTATATTGTCCTAACCTCGTTTATCCCAGACGTGAAACTGAAGGACCTAGCAATGCCAATGGGAACAGATAAAACTTTTTTAAAAAGCTCCATAAATCTCCAACAAATTTTGCTCTTTCTAGCAAAGCAAAAGGAATGGGAAAGGAATAGTCCAGCAAGAAAGAAAATTTTTAACAATACTCACTCTACTCAAGCTGAACACCACAGAAAAAATTTTGGTTCCACACCACCCACACCAGGAAAGGCTGAGTAGAGACCTTAGAATCCCCTCCTTGATGTGGGCAGCAAGATGCTCACCCACCCTTTGCTGAGGTGGCGGCAGAAAGGGCAGGGTTGAGAGATAAGACTTGCATCTCTGTAAGGCATTAATAAACTTCCACCCCCATCAGGAAAACTGAGTGGGGACTTTGGACTTTCACCCCTACCCAGATGTACTGAGGTATCTTTTCTCCTCTTCACACTAGGGTGATATCAGAGGATGGCTAGTAAAAAAAAAAAAAAAAAATAGCACTGTTACTACTGAATTCGAGCCCAGTAACGAGGCACTCCTATCCTTCCAATTGTGGTATAGTGAGGGCATAGCAAAAAGCCAGTAATGACAGTCAAACAAGCAGTTAGAAGTACCCCCTCTCTTTTAGGCGTCAACAGAGGCTGAAGGGGGAACCTGGACCTCTAACCCCACCTGGCAATAATGAGGTAATGTACCCCATCCCCTCCAGGAGAAACAAAAACCAGAAACCAAACAGCAAAGATATAATGGCAGACATAAGCCTTGACCTATCAATAGTCACATTAAATGTAAATGGTTTAAATACATCAATAAAAAGATAGTGATTCACAGAGTGAATTTTTAAAAAAAAGACCCAGATATATGCTATCTACAAGAGACTTGTATCAAATATAACAACACAGACAGGTTGAAAGGAATTGGGTAGAAAAAGGCATATCATGCAAATATTTATCAAAGGAAAGCAGAAGTAACTACATTAACATTTTGTAGACTTGAGTAAAGAAAATTGCTAGAAGCAGAGATATACATTACAGAATGATAAAAAGGCAAATCCACCAAGAAGATGTAGCAATCTTAAATGTGTATATACCAAACAACAGAGGTGGAAAATATATAAAGCAAAATCTGGTATACCTAAAAGAAGAAACAGATAAATCAACAATCACAGTTGAAGATGTCAATATCCACCTCTCAACAATTAACAGGCATACTAGATAGTAAGTGTATAGGAGAACAGTAACACCATTAAACAACAGAATTTATATCAAATACACATTGTTTTCAAGTGTCCACCAGAACATATGCCAAGATATCTTGTGCTGTAGAGCAACTCTTAACAGATTTTAAAAGCAGAACCATAGTATTCTCTGACCACAGTGAATTAAACTAAATATCAGTAACAGGAAGGTAACACAAAATCCTGCAAACCCTTAAAGACTTAAGCACCATAGCTCCAAGTAATCTGTGATTGAAAACTTGAAGAGAAAATTTACAAAATGTATGTCAACTGAATGAAAATGAAAAAAATAAAAAAAAACTATCAAAGTTGTGAAATACAGATACAGAAGTACTAAGGGGGAAATAATCATTTAGTACTATAATTAAAAAAAAGAACAAAAATCAAATCAATAATTTAACCTTCTCAAGACCATGGAAAAATAGGGAAAAAAAGAAAATCAGTGAAGCAAACAGAAGATTCTTTTAAAAGAGCAATGAAATTGACAAGCCATTAGCAATTCTGAAAAAGAAAAACACGCGAACTATCCATAAGGGGGAATAAAAATCCAGAGTTGGATGTAATTTGACAATTGTAATTTGACAATTTAGGTGAAATAAACCAATTCTTTCAAGCAAAAAACTACAATATATCACAACTTGCTCAATATAAAATGAATAAATGGTTCAGTACTAGAACTATTAAGAAAATTGATCATAATTACAAAATATTCTAAAAAGAAATCTCTAGGTCTCAATTGTTTTACTGGAAAATTCTTTCAAAATTCTAAGGAAATATTTTCACCAATTCTATAAAATCCATTCCAGAAAATAGAAGCAGAAAGACATAACAATTTGTTTTTGTAGCTAGTGTTATCATTATACCAAACCCAGATGAACATTCCAAAAAAAGAAAACTGCAAATAAATATCCCTCATCAATTTAGACAAAAAAAAAAAATCCTTCACAAATATTAGAAATAGAATCCAGCAGTATATAAAAATAATTATATGTTAAATCCATGTGTGGTTAATCCCAGAGATACAAGGTGGTTCAATATCCAAAAGGCAGCTTTGGCTGGTGTGGCTCAGTGGGCTGGGCATCGTCCTGCAAAGTGGAAGTTTTCCAGTTCGATTCCCAGTCAGGGCCCAGGCCTGGTTTCTCTCTCACATCAATGTTTCTCTCCCTTCTTTCTCCTTTCATTCTCTTCTCTCTAAGAATAAATAAAGTCTTTAAAAATATATTTAAAAAACAACCAATGTAATCCTCTCAGGGGTGTCCAACCTGCGGCCCACAGGCTGCACGTGGATCAGGATGGCTATGAATGCGGCCCAACACAAAATCATAAATATGCTTAAAACATTGTGAGAATTTGGGGGATTATGTGTAGCATTGTATTGAACGTGCGGCCCAAGACAACTCTTGTTCTTCCAATGTGGCCCAGAGACACCAAAAGGTCTAAAGAAGAACAAAGTGTACAATCAGATAAATTGATACAGAAAAAGCACTTGAGATAATCAAACACCTTTCCATAAAAATAATAATAATAGTAATATACTAATAAAAACTTTCTGAAAAACTAGGGAATAGGGTAACTTCCTCAAACTGATACAGAGAATTTATCAGAGACAACCCCACAGATAACACTACTTGTAATTATTAGAGACCAAAGGCTTTCTCCCTAACATCAGGAACAAGTCAAGGCTGTCCATTCTAATCGCTCTATTCATAGAGTCCTGGATGTCCGAGCCGCTGCAATAAGACAAGAAAGGAAGTAAAAAGCATGCATATTGGAAAGGAAGATATAAAACTGCCCCTATTTGTAAATGACATGATTATCTACATAGAAAATCCTAAGAAACTGACAAAAAAAATTCCTAGAAACTCTCATGTGGAATTCATTTAAGTCACAGAATATAAGAAAATATACAAAAGTCCATTGTTTTTATAACTAGCAATGAACTTACGGACATTGAAAATGAAAATACAATTTATATTCTCTTAAAAATGAAATACTTATAAATCTAACAAAACTTGTATGGGACTTATATGTTAAAAAATAAAAAACACTGTGTGAGAAATAAAAGACCTTTTAAAAGATGGAGAGACATACTCTGTTCATGGATTGGAATGCTCAGCATAATAAAGATGTCAATTCTCCCCAAATTGGTATACCGGCTAATGCTACTCATAGGAAACGTTCAAAAAGATTTTTTGTAACAATAGACAAAATTTTTCTAAAATGTGTGAGGAAAGGCAAAGGAACTAGAAAGCTAAATTTTGAACACGAAGAACACAGTGGAGGGAACTAGACCACTGGAGTTCAGGACTCATTGCACAAGCACAATGACCATCTCTGCGGTCCTCGCGGAGGCAGGTGACACACCCCAAGGGAACACAATGAAGTAGCACCTAGCAACAGTCCCACAGAAGTAAGTCCATCTGATTTTTGTCAGAGTTGCAGAAACAATTCAGTGGAGGAAAGATGGACTTTTAAACAAGTGGTGCTGGAGCAATTGGGTACACAGAGGCAAAATAAATGAAATGTTTAAATAAATAACCTACTACTAAACCTCACACCATATACATACAAATGCTGACTCAAAATTGAGCATAAATGTAAATGTGAAATATAAGAAACAAGAACAAAAAAAGAAACTGTGGAAATTTTTAGGACCTGGGGTTAGGCAAAGAATTCTTAGAACTGACATCAAAAGTATGTCATAAAGGAAAACTCAATAAATTGGACTTCATCAAAATTAAACACTTTTGTTCTGTAAAAGCAAATATGAAAGGGTGAAGAGACAAGTACAGATAGGAAAAAATGTCTGTAAACCATATAGTTTTCAATATATTCAAAATTCATAAAAAATTCTCAAAGTCAAATATATGTATCTCGAACAATCCAATTAGAAAATGGGCAAAAACTGAACAATCATTTCACTGAAGAGAATATATACACATAGCAAATGAACACACAGTTGGCCATTATTGATGTATAAATTAAAACCACAGTGACATATCACTACATACCTAACAAAATGGCTAAAACAAAAAATAGCGGCAACACCAAATGCTGGTGAGGGTAGAGAGAAACCGGATGACTTGGACATTGTTGGTGGGAATGTAAAATAGCAGAGCCGTTTGGAAACACTGCTTGTTAGTTTCTTTAAAAATTACCAAATAAGCACTACTGGCCTTTCACTGATTGGTATTTATCCAAGAGATACTAAAAAAGTTTCATACAAAAAGTTTTATACAAATGTTTATAACAGATTTATTTGTAATAGCCAAAAACTGGAAACAGTCCAAATGTCCTTCGACATGTGAGTAGTTAAACAAACCTTGGTAAAACTATACTAGGAAGTACCACTCAGCAATAAAAAGGAATGAACCATTAATATATTCAAAAACTTGGATGAATCCCTAGAGAATTATGCCAGGTGAAAAAAGCCATTCCCAAAAGGTTACATATTGTATGACTTTCTGTGTATAACCTTTTTGAAATAACAAAATTATAAAAAAGCTGAACAGGTGGATGGTTGAATCTGATTAAAGACGTGATGGGGGCAGTGGGAAGCATGTAGGTATCACTAGAAAAGGGCACCGTGAACGATGTGAGGGGAGCCCCATTCGGTGCCTTGACTGCACGAATGTCAGTCAGCTGGCTGTGACAGTGTGCCACGGTTTTGTAAGGTGTGAAGGTGAATGTGACCTGGATGAAGGCTACGTGGGATCTCTTTGTATTAGTGCTTAGTTGTGTGTAACTCTGCAATCATCTCAAAAGAAATAATTCAATTTAAATAAATTGTGTGTGTGCTGCAGGGCAGCTTTTCACACTATTGACAGACTGAAAAAGTTGAGTCAAACACAGAAACACATGTGTTCAAGGTAAAGCAGTACAAAAGAAACATCCTGAGAAAGATCTGTAACCGCAAAACTGCAGGAACTCCTTAGGAGAGCCATGATGGCAGAGAGAGGGCAGTAGGTTACACTGTTGCTGTAGGAGATGCCAGCCTCCCCCCAACTCCGGGACTCCCAGGAGCTCAGGAGCAACACGGCCCGGTAAAATAGTGCTTTATGCCATGATGGACATATTACAATTTGAGGTTCCCAGCACTGCAGCTAACAGCCACATGAGGCCAGTGAACATTTGAAATGTAACTCATGTAACTGAGGAACTCAATTTTTAAATTTACTTACTTCAATTAATTTAAATTTAAGTAGCCACATAAAGCTGGTGGTTATTGTATTGAACAGCCTTTCTTTCTTTTTTTCTCTTTCTTTCTTTCTAAAAAGAAAAATTGAATTGAAGCTTAAAGGAGAGCCTATGGTTTGCTTGTTCAAGGTGCCTCAGAGCTTTGGTAATTTCAGCGCCCTTGTGCTGCCTTGATTGTTTTCTCATGCTAATGAAGTCGGCAACAAACAATTTAAAGTACAGTCTCTTACATATGTAGGAGTTGATGTGTGATTGCGGCCAAACAAGGTCAGTCTGGATGGAGAGTTATTAACATTGATGAAAAGGGCATTTCAGAAAGTACAAACATCACTTTGCAGATTTAAACAAATTAACACATTGTTAAAGGATTATCTGAAGGCAAGTGTCTTTCCAAGATGATCTGATTACAAAATAAAAAGTCAATTGGTTGGCGAGAATTTAAGGAAAGTGGATTCAAACTTAAGGCATTATAATGCTATTCTCAGAAAGTTCTAAGAGCAGCTTGCAGCGTAACAAAAGACGCCAGGGGAACTGAGGGAGTGTCCCCACGTGCTCCAGTGACTCAAGTACGTGGTGAGGAGAGCCCGGATAGGATGGCAATCTCCGATGCTGAATGACCCTACAGGAACTGGTGGAAGAAAAGTAGAGTCCCAGCGGATGATGGCATACTCATAGGTGGAAATATTGAGGGAAAAACACCAAGATTGGTTCATATATATATATGTATTTTTTTTTAAGTTCCCTAGTAGATTTCAAAGTTTACTTAGGTTTGAGAACTACTGTTACAAATCACTAAATAGGTAGAGGGAAAACAGGGCCACATAGTCAACCTGGGAAATCATGACAAATTTAGAATTAGTTAAAACTATAAGAATAAAAACAAAACAAAAGCATTTATATGGATAAATCAGCCCCACTAAAAGTGAGAGAAATAGAGCATCTGGGACACATATGAAAATAAATGCTTAATATTATTAGAATGTGCATGTCATTTACTTAGAATATTTCGGTACAGATAGTGACATTCATAAGTAGGTTCTTCAATTGTTTTAACCTATAGCCCTGAAGAAAATGCCAACATGTACAGTACACTAATCAGAAATATAAATCCAGGATTACTAGTTAACATGCAACAGATTATTTAGAAGTCTATGTATACTCTTAAAACAACTGCTACAAGTGCCCTCTACATTTATTTCCTATTCACATACAAGTTTTCTTGATTACAATAATGGGTATTAGTAAGGCTGCTTCATTGGTGAAGTGAGTGGTGTTCAAATGTGTTAATTAGTTCCATCTATGACATAGGCACCCCTGTTCTTGCAAAGGGGTATAAGAATATGTTGAGTCCAATGTAAACCCTGCTTCACAGTCCTGATGCAGCTGCTGATTCAAAGCAGATCTGTCATCTAAGTAGAAGGGAAGCTGGGTCCTGCTGCAGGAACACCGCTGCAGAAGTCTCTAAGGAACCTTTCCTTCAAGGTGCTGTTGGAGCATCTGAAAAGACAAAGAGCTGGGACTATTTCCAGCCGACAAACAGGCCACATATCTGTTTTTATGCCAGCTTGCAAATTAATGTTTTATATCTGGCAAAATTTGATCTAAGATTTTCTTTCATTACATGAGGCCACGTACTTCCAAGAATTGAAGTCTCTCAGAGTCTATTCAAAAACAAAACAAAACAAAACAAAACTAACAATGGTTAATGACCTAATCGGTTCTGGTCAGTTTGCAAAAAAAAGGCACTTTTCTCACCCTGACTGGTGTGGCTCAGTGGGTTGGGTGTCATCCCACAAACTGATGAATCACCAGTTTGAGTCCTGGTCAAGGCACATGGGTTGTGAGAGGCAGCCGATCGATGTTTCTCTCCCTCTTTCTCCCTCCCTTCCTCTCTTTCTAAAAATAAATAAATAAAATCTTTTAAAAAGTCATTTTATCCAGAAAGTTTGGTGTGATTTTTTGTTATTCTTAATAAATAAGATGAGATTAATATTCTCCAATGGGTTACATTAATAAATAGGAGCTGCTGAATTTTACTGAGCACTGAGACTGTGGTTTTTTAAAGACATGGTGTTTCCTTGGATAATTCAGCTTTGTTTCACAAAGGATTGTTTAGAAAAGTCCAGCAATAAAAAAGCAATGCTAAAGGTCACTTGTCAGATGAATGGCATCTATCAGTTATTAATTTCACTGTCAAATTTTAATGAGAACTTGTCAATGAATAGCTTATTGTTCCAAGTAAGAGAACACTCTTAATAGTAGAAATTAAAATTTCCATTCTTACTTGTCTTCTGTGGTCTGAAGCACTCACTTAAGCTTTGGAGCATGTGTTATAACAAGTAGTTTATTAAATGTCAACATTTAAAAAATCTTCAAAATAATGTTATTTACACTGAGAAACAAATGCTCTCGTAGTTATATTACCTAAAAATTCATACTTGACCAAAAGCATATCAATCCATGAGTGAGTAAATAACCTGTTGTGAGCAGGTTTACACAGAGCAGGTCATGATATCTTTGTAAGTGTAATGCCTGACTTCATGAGGCGGCCTTGTCTTCTTTGAGAAGGTCATGGTTACTTAACGATCTTGGTTGCTACAAATTCAGCACACTGCCAAGTCACTATTAACTGAATAAGTGGTCATTCTTGAAGATTAATTTGTTCATTTCATTGCTTATTTGCCTCTTTATATTTAAGAATCATAACAACCCAATTAAAACATGGGCAAAGGACTTCTCCAAAGAAGACATACAGATGGCCAACAGACATATGAAAAGATGCCCAACATCACTAAACATCAGAGAAATGCAAATTAAAAACACAATGAAATACCATCTCACACCTGTCAGAATGGCTATCATCAATAAATCAAAAAAAAAACAGGAAGTGCTGGTGAGAATGTGGAGAAAGGGGACCCCGTCTGCGCCGTTGGTGGGAATGCAGACTGGTGCAGCCACTGTGGAAAGTGGTCTGGAGATACCTCAAAAAATTAATATGGATCTGTCTTTTGACCCAGCAATGCCACTCCTGGGAATATATCCAAAGGGACCCATAACACTCATTTGAAAGAACATAAGCACCCTTATGTTCATTACAGTGTTATTTACAATCACCAAGATATGGAAGCAGCCCAAGTGTCCATCAGTAGATGAGTGGCTAAAACAACTATGGGACATTTACACAATGGAATTCTACTCAGCCATAAAAACAGAAGAAAATTTTACCCTTTGCAACACTATGGTTGGACCTAGAGAACATTATGCTAAGTGAAATAAACCACTCAGAGAAAGACAAATACTGTGTGATTTACTCATATGTGGAATCTAATGAACAAACTGAACTAATAAGCAAAACAGAGACAAGATTTATAGATGGGGAACACATGGCAGCTAGTGAAGGGGAGACAGCAGGGTGTGAAGGGGTTGAGCAAAAAAGAAAAAGGACTCATGGGCATGGACGACAGGGTGGGGACTGCTGGGCAGAAGGGATATAAAGAGACTAAATGGTAATGGAGAATACAACAAAGATTATATATTTAAAAAAAGAGTAAACCAAAACAAAGGAAGATAATTGCTGATCTTGTTTTAGAAAAAATGTTTTAGTCTTCTTTCTATTAATAATCTGTGAATGGAATGATTGCACAAAAACGTGACTTGGAACAGATCTCTGCCTTAATTCGTTACTTTTGTTGATCTAGAATGCTGTGCCATTCTAAAAAGAGCAGATTGACTAGAAATGTAGAAAATCACTTTTTAAAACAATGGACAAATTATGCCTGGTCAGGTGCAGGGAGGAGGAAAGGAAAATGGATCCTCAGGACTGCTAGGGAAACAGATTCTGCTGTCTGGGCTCTGATGCACCTGGAGAGGCCGGGGTGGTGAGAGCGCGGGGGCGGAGGGAGCAGAGGCAGTGGCCTGGCATCCTTACAGTTTGCTGCGGGCCTTTGAGCTGGAGCTGCGCCCTCCGTTTCCGACCGGACGTGTCTCTCTGAGTTGGTCTTCCAGGATTTATAACCTGCCCTCTCTAGGCCTTCTGCTGTTGCATATTTTACCGATAGGCCCAGGGAGCTGCGGCCTGCAGTAATCCTCCGGAGGGGCTTTGATTTACACTCAACTCTGGCGCCCACTCCTGCACGGACTTCACAGCAGGTTTGGTCACCGAAGATACAACGACCTCGTTCCCCTGGTATTTTAAAGCGTAACATGGCATATAGTTGGTCTGGAGTTTTGTTTTTGTTATTTTTTGTTGTTGTTTTTAGGTGCTATATCTATTATTACCCTGTTACTTATTTGCCCTTTCTTCGAATAAAAAAACTTGATGGCAAGTGTATTTGTCTGTTTGAACCGCAGCACATAACGAGTACTCAAAGTACATTACTGTGGAAGAGCATCTGAAAATGTATCCAATCTCACCTGACTAAAGCACGAAATAGAATGAAAAGAAGGAGGGCCAGCTTGTGTGTGAGTTAAGACAAGTTCAAGTTTCTATTATCGTCGATTTTATAAACCATTTCAGCATGCTATATCGTTGCTAATTTTTTTTAAAAAAATTACTGTAAGAAATGCATACACTCTATTTACATAGCAATATATTTAAAATTAGTTACTGTGTTCCTCATGTTCAAATTCTGAGTGATCTCTGTTCATGAACAGTTAATTCAAAACTAACAAGATTTGATTTCAGGGCTTCTGGAAAAAATTGTGTTTAAATATGCTTTTAGCTTTTTCTGATTATAATAGAGAAGTAAAAAAAAACGTGCTATGGTTTGTGGTTAGAATTCACACATCATTTATGGGGCAGCTGTTCCTTCTTTAACTGACACAAGTGCTGACTCATTAAAACCAACTCGTATACCCTAGAGTAAAACTGGAGACCTAATTTTTCCTTACAAAATCAGAATATCAAAGAGCTAATTTCATTACGTAAATTAGGAGAAAACTTGTCTCATTCTAATAAATTAATTTCCTTTAAAATAACAACCCCCAAATCTTGTCAAAGTATGATTGTCCATTGCCATTTACAAGGTATTATTTCATATAAAAAATATATTCCACTTAAGTACATTTTATCTCATTGCTTTTGCTAGAATCTTAGTTTTAAAAAGGTGTGATGATTCCCAATATTTATTAGGAGTAAAACAAAGTCGATGCCCCAGTTAAACTGTCATGTTTGGTGGGGGATAAATGCAGACAACTGTAATTGAACAACAATAAAAGAATTTTAAAAATAAAAGTAAATAAAATTTAACAAAAAAATCAAGAACTTGAATATTACATCAAAGATAGACATTTCTAAAAATAATTTTTCATATTTTTACACATTATTTAAAGTTGTTTTCATTCTAATTTTCAATATTTACTCATTAGTCATTTAGTAGTGCCTAAAAAATATATCCATATCATCATATACAAAAAATAAACTACCATACTTAAGGCAAAAGTTTTAATTTCCTTTAGTAAATGTTGTCCAATGTTAAGTAAATGAGCAATAATTTGTACCTATTAAAATAAATTTAGACAATTAAGATCCCTAACCAAAATGTTCATTTCACAACATTGGAAGTCTAGCAGCCAATAAAAACCATTATTTTTATTTAAATCTTGCTCAGTCTTTTCTTTTTATTTATAAAACAAAAAAAGCATCTCATCTATATTTATGCACCTATACAGAATCATGTGACACACTCCACTTTTTAATGTTGTGTTGCGTAGTCAAGTTTAATGCTGGACAACAAGTGAGTTAGGAATGCCAAGTGTCAGCCTCCGGTGTGGATTTGAATACTGTGCTCCCTGGTACGGAAATGTCTGCACTATAGAGCATCTGCATGTCAGCAAAAAACACAAAAAATTTCTGACAGCCATTTTCTTCTAAAACCTTAGAAAATAATACAGCTGAAATTACTCTTAGCTGAGCTTCTTTTGCTTGTTCTTAAAATACCTATTTTCGGACATTTTCCTAAAATAAGGCCTGCTTGAGCTAAATTTTAGGGCAACAAACTATTTTATTCAATCACACATGCAAAAATGCACTAAGCTTTTAAGATTCTATTATGTTTTTAAAGTTTAAACATTTTGATTCTTATTTCTAAAAATATGCTTAATTACCTTGAAAGAACCATAGATCAATGGTTCTTATTGATCTATAGTGTATGGCCTATAGGCAATCTAATAGTCAAATTATGCATTAGCTGAAGTATCAAGTCCTAGATGAAAGTGGTTGCAAAAAAATCAACATCATTTCAAACAAGTTTATGCCTTACAAATATAAGCTTTGCATATTACCAAATCAGTATGATTTCAATATATATTTCTTAAATGAAAATGAACACACATTTTCCAAATTTTATTCTAATATTAATTTTAGTGTCTAACCATATGCCAATAACACTGAGCAAATTTAGATTAATAAAACATTATCCATTTTACGTTTGGGGTAAAACAAGTTTTACTTAATTTTAGAGCTGAGATATGAAAAGTTTTCAATTTTTAATTTTTGTGAACTTAGGTTGTCTTGAATCTCTCAACTGGTGAAGCTCAATAGAACATTCTGTAAACATGTAGAAAAATTCTACTATAGAAATTTAATGCTTGTCTTTCATAAATCTTATAAACATATGCTCATGAAAGAAATATTGCTGTTCTGTTTTGTTTTAGTTGAAATTTCTTTTTTAAAAAAGTGAGAGGCCATACATATTTCATTAGATTTTTACAAATTTCTTTCCTCTGAGTCTATACAAACTAATATCAGTATTGTAAATGCATATTAAAAAGTGAAAGTTTTTGCTTTGTCTGAATATGTAAAGTAGATGAAATATGAGTAAATACATGTTGAATACAATGCTATAATTTTCAAATTTGTCCTGATTTTACTCTCATGTTTCCAGCTGACTAAATTAAGCCTGAAAAAATTTAAATTTAATTAGCCATAATATAATTATGATGGCATTAAAATAGGCATAATTTGTTGCTATATAAACTTTACATATGCATCAAATCCACAAAAGTCATGTTCAGGTAACACATAATTCACTAAATATCATTTTCAATATACTTATTCAACCAGCTTTAAAGTTAATACTTCAAGGTTACACTTATCAAATTGCAATTGTAACCAGTAATAAGTTATTAAAAGACAAAACAAATGTGTAACTAATGCTAGTTATTTCTTGTGCATGTTTACTCTAGCACCCAATTTATATCATCAAACTGCCATTAATAAATTGCTGTAACATTTCTTAAAACATTGATGGTTCTATAATGACATAATTCACTATAGAATCTTATAAACTCCTCAAGTGAGCAGAGCAAGAATAAACTTTACTATAAATTTTATCTCTAGGGCATATGCAGGTGATATGGCAAATAGGTGACCTTAAAAATGAATATTATAATAATAATCTCACCAGATACAACTGGGGATTAAATTTTTTATAGAAATAATGAATTAAATATTTTAAGTAAGATTAAATATATGTGTACATATATACATATAAATACTAAGTTTAAATATAGATGAGCATATTTAAAGCATTGTCTAATTATATATGTTCTTTTAGATATATTCACATATATTTATATATAATCATACACACATATAAATATATTTATGTTATATTATATATGTTTACATACCCAAATATATATACAAAGGGCATGGCAGAGTGCCTGGTACATAATAAGCCTTATATATATAGGGCTATAGTCATAGTTAATAACCATCATAAACAATGTGCTAAAAGCAAATATTTATCCTTGACATTTTCAAAACTTATTGCTCTATATCATTTCTTTCTGTCAACAAACTACCCCACTTCCTCCTGCTTCTCCTCCAAAAGACACTTTTTGTTTTGACAAGCTCCTCCTCTAAACACACCTTCTATCTTGTTCTTTGAGACCCTTGTATTCCTTCTCAAATGGACTAAAGGGCCATTCCAGAAATAACACTTATTTCACCCACTTACAAATATGTTAAAAGTGACAAGTTTATGACTCCTTTTACTTCAGAAGTACGTTTTTGGTGGTGTAATGTTCATTTGCATCAGAGTGTCTTATAGGAGCTTCAAACTCATTGGAATATAACTGAATCATGCCTGCATCTCCCAAACCTCTGCTGCTCTTGTAGTAATGCTTTCAAGCAACGTTTTTAACCCCTACCACTTTACTTAGTCTAGGGACCTCAGACCTGTGATCAACTTCTCCTTTTTGTTGGCTGCTTCTCACAAACTGTGAAGTTCAGAAGATTCTACCTAAAAGACAATAGATTCTATCTCTTCCCTTCAGCTGCTGTTAGCTCCTTACGGTTTGACTCAAATCCATCCAGTAAACCTCTACTAGAATCTAATCTCTTCATCAAAACTGATTTTTTTTTGTCTTAAACATCTCAAAAATTCTTTGACTTTTCCTACTATTTTTAAATTATTTACGATGAATGATTTTTAATTTTATAATCAGGAAGACACATTAAAAATAATATCCTTTTATGGATTCCTATTGATTACAGAATAAATTCAATATCCCCATTAGAATTCAGAAGCCACTTAAAATATGACCACAAATGATGTAATTACCTACTGTTCCCTGGTTTCTTCTTGGACCCTATTTTAAATTTTCAAATGTATAGAACCTGTTAAACTCTTCTATATTATTTTGAAAATTTCTTATTTACCTGCTCATCTTATGTCTGCAGGCCCTGGCAAATATATATGTATATATATCTTGTTCAGCTTCCTCTGCCTTGAGTAAGTTGTGCTTTCCCAGCGTTCTCAAAAGTTTATGTCTATTGGAGAACCTTTCACTTTATATCAGAAATATAGATTTTAAAATATCTATCTTCTTTTACTGTCCTATGGAGTCCTTAAATGCAAGCATCATACTTTATTTATTTCATAAAAGGAAGAAAGAAATGAGGAAAGATAGAGGAGAGAGACATAAAACTTTGCGAAATAATTTCCATGATTCTAATATACTTTGGCAGGAAAAAGAAATACAATATTTAATATATTCAAAACATGGTACTTAAAAATCTTACTTTTCAAGAAGGGAAACTCATCTTTATGGCATTTAACAACGGGTATAAGATAAACTTTGAGCATTGTATTTATGAGCTCACTTCAGCAAAACTGTGCTCTGACTTATGCAAATATGTGTGGTTTCATCAAGCATTCCTTTGTTTGATAAATAGTTAAAAGAAATTGCTCATGGTATTTCAATACATAGTGAAGAGAATAGTTCTATCACTGTTTTGGCTGTTTTTGCTAATTTGATTAGTATCTCCAAGTTTCCAATTCTTTCAAGAGTAAAATTTTGAACATCCAAGAGTACTGTCTATGGTTCTCTACCATTTCTTCTCTGTAATCGTTTCTGATCACTCTTCCCCTCCTTCCAACCTCACTGGTTTCTCACTTTTTCATGAAATATATTAACACTTTTCTGCTATAACATTTTGGTAAAGATGTTCTATGAGTTTGGAAAGCCATTCACCCAGACATCTGGGAAACTCCCTCACTTCTCCCAACTAGAAAGTATTTTCTAACTGATTTGTTCCCAGCATGCTTAATACCTGTATAAAGTTGGTTAATTTTTTTCCATTGCTTGGATTTAAGACTTTAGAAAATTCTGGCTAAATCAAATGGAAATTAGATCTAAGGATAAGAGATAAAACTCTTTTTCAAAAAAAACTGAGAAGTAAAGGGTTAACTCCATGGGCTTGGGGTGCTCAAACTCTGCATATTCCAAAGAAAGGATTAGGCTTTACGGGCTTCTGAGAGACAACATCTAAACCCTTAAAATAACCTGTCAGATTAAAGTATTATCCTATATCTGAAGTCTTGGGCCTCACCAGATAGTTTTACACTAACAATGTGATTAATGGTGAATACCTGTTTTGTACACCGATGGTCCTGAATCACACTGTGTAACTTGACCTCTGGAGGGGTTGGAGACGCAGTAACTAAGGTCAGTCACACAAATATCCCATGCTTATGTCACTGTTCCAATAAAGATCGTGGATACAAGGACATGAGTGAGCTTCCCTAATTGGAAATATTCTGCCCGTGTTGTGACACATCATTTCCAGGAGACTTAGAGAATAACTGCTAGCTCATGCCTCTTTGCTCATGAACTCTGCCGTATGCCTTCTTCCTCTGTAGACTTCCATGCATATCCTTTCTGGTTAATAAACCATAACTCTAAGTAAAACTGCTTTTCTGAGTTCTGTATTTCCTGAAAATCATCAAAACTGGGAGTGATCTGGGAGACCCCCAATGTAAAACATTGGATAAAATTTGTGTGACCTTAATTACAAATTTGAGTGCTAAAGAAAAAAATTGATAAATTGGATTTCATCAAAATTTAAAAATTTTGCTTTAAAAACATTAACAAAATGAAAAAATAAGTCATAGAAAAAATATTTGCTATTTATTCTTGAAAATACTTGTAAATCAAATATTAGAATGGAAATACAGATTTAATTATTTTTAACATTCCAATAAAATTTTATTTATAAACAAAGAAATTTATATTTTACATAATAATCACCTGTTACAAAATCAGACTTTGATTTTTCAAACTATTTGTAAATTTTAAAAGTCATTCTTAGCTCATGGCTGTACTAAAACAGGTAGTCTTCCATAAACAATAGATCTTGAGAATGGTAAAACTGGTGAGTTATGTTTAGTGGAAGCCATTCCCCTTCCTATAAGTACAGGAGGATCAGTTCTAAGGTAATGCATATAGATTATTTTAGTTGTAGAAAGAACTGGCTCCACCATTTATAACTCAATAACAAGAAGACAAAGATGGGCAAACAACATGAAGAGGCTTTTATCAAAAAAGACATGTACATTGCTAATAAGCACAGAAAAATAATGCTCAACATCGCTTGTCATAAAGAAATGCAAATTAAAAACTACAATGTGATACCATTGGCCATAATATAAAAATAGAAAATACTAGGTTTTAGTAAGAATTTGGAGAAAGAGAAATCCTAATACACTATAAGTAAAAGTGTAAAATGGTACAATATACTCAAAGGGAAATAATATGTGTCCTTTAACTGATATTAGATAAACAAAATATATAATATTCATATAATAAAATATTACTTGCAATAAAAAAGAACAAAATACTTATGCAGGCTACAACATGGATGAATCTTGAAAATATTATACAAAGTAAAAAAAAGCTAAATACAAAAGACATACACTATAAAATTTATTTTATATGAAATGTTCAGGCAAGGCTAATTTATAGACAGAAGCAGATGATTGGTTGCTAGGGGCTGGAAATACCAGTGACGATTATTGGCAAATAGTTGAGGGGACTTCTTTGAGGTGATGGAAGTGGTCTAAAATTAGTGGTGGTTACACAGCTCTATAAATTTGCTAAAAGTCATTGAATTACATATTTATAATGGGTGGATTTTGTGGTTTAGCAAATTATACCTCAATTAAGATGTAAGAAAAATCTAATAGAAGACAGAAAAATAAATGATGCATAACGTATATGGCATGGAAGAATGGGATAGGTGTTTGGATTCCAAAGCAAAAAAGAAGAACATAGTAGAAAAAATAGGGGATATGGGGAGGAAGTGAAAACTTTTTGCAGGATTATGTAGGGTAGTCAGGGTAAGACTTACATGAAAAAGGAGTTAGCCACATTCACATTTGGTAGAAGAGCTAGCCAGCCCAAGGGAAGAGGCTGAGCAAAGCTTTAAGGCAGGAGCATATTCCTCAGTTTGAGGAACAGTGAAGAGGTCAGTGTGGCTGAATGGAGGAGATTAGTAAACAATAAACTCAGATAAATAATGGGAGCAAGAAGGGAAAAATAGGGCCTTATTGCCCATTGTAAAAAAGAAGGAGAACCATTGGAGGATTTTTAACAGAGGAACAGCATAATCTGACACAATTTAAAAGCATGATTCTTTACGTCATGTGGAGAATAGACTTAAGGAGTGACAGAGAAGCAGGGAGACCAGATAAGTGGCTACTTTGATAATTCTGGAAGTAAATTATGATGGCTTGAATCAAGGCAGTAGATGGTGGTTGTGGTGAGTAGTGAGATTCTGGATAAAGCAAGGCAAAAGGAATTTTAGCATCAATTTTTCTCTTTTTAAAAGTTAATTTATACTTTCATAAAAATTAAAAGAGAATACATCAAAATATTAATAGTATTCCTTTCTGTTTGATGCAGTTTTTGGTAATTCTGCACTTGTGCATTTTCTAACTTGTCAGCGGTGTCACTGAATTATTTCTACAGAGCAAAATTATTTTTCTCAATATTCAGTTCATTGAACAAGGTAATAATGCAAACCAGGTATTTTTTGCCATATTTTTAATTCAACACCAAAATGGTTACATATATGAATTGTGATGAATGTAATGTTAGCAATATAAAGAGTACTCAAGGAAGAAATAGGTAGTGTTTCCTGAGTACAGAGCAGTGAACTCACTCTTCATGGACATTTGGCAGCATTATTACCCGAGGGACTTCCTTGGCATGTTATGACTCTCTCCAGAATAAATCTCTTGTCTAATGTTTAAAGTTGATAATAAGTGCATTTTTAGAAATAATAAATACAACTTGTATCAGTCAGGAAAGTTTAGGTTATGCCGAAATAACAAAAAACCTCAATGTCTTACAAAACTAAACCATGTAGGTATATTTTTCATTCCACCAGGGCAGAGTCTCTAATAACTGTAGTCACCCAGGAAGCCAGACTGTCAGAGGCTCCATCTTGTAATAGTCTATCGGTCAAATACATTAAATTATGAACTGGGCCCAGCTGGTGTAGCTCAGTGGATTGAGCGCAGGCTGAGAACCAGAGGGTTCTGATTCGATTCCCAGTCGGGGCACATGCCTGGGTTGCGGACCGGGTCCCCGGTGGGGGCCATGTGAGTCAACCATACATTGCTCTTTCTCCCTTCCTTCTCCTCTCTCTAAAAATAAATAAAATCTTAAAAAAAAATAAATTATCAACTGGTTCTTAAAACATCTGCCCCCAAATGATACTCATTCTTCTCTGCTCTCATTAAGTTGGCAAGTGCAAATCCTATGGCTGCAGAAGTGTTGGGAAGCACAATCCTATGGTGTACTCAAAAGGCGGAAATTGGGATAAATGAACATCATTTTTAAAAATTCTTCAAATTTGTTTCATAGCTACAAACCATTCTTTCAAAGAATTGAGGGTGACAAATTGGCACAGGTCGGGGCAGCTATGCTGTGTATCATAATAATTCATGCAATAGCTTGCATGATCTTTAATGGATTTGTGATGCAATTATGTTGTCTCCCAACAGGGTTCTCTAAAGTGGTTACATATTCCATAGTGTATTACAAGATGTGAGGTAAGAGAAGAAAATATTCGAACTATAACTCATATTTATTTCTTTAAAGATTGTGTTTATTTATTTTTAGAGAGAGGAGAAAGGAGGGAGAAAGGGAAACATCAATGTGTGGCTGCCTCTCATACACTTGCTACCCAGGACCTGGCCTGCAACGCAGGCATGCGCCCTCACTGGGAATCAAACTGGTGACCCTTTGGTTTGCAGGCAGGCACTCATTCCACTGAGCCACACCAGCCAGGGCCAATTCATATGTGTTTTGACATAAAACAAATAAAAAATTAAACAATGCTACTATTCAATATAAAGGTTTTCTAGTATTTAATTTTAATATTTGCTAGTATTTAATAGACACTTCTATTCCTAGCACAAGGTTATTATCAGCTGCATGTAATCTGAAGAAACTGCAAAATAAGATTTATGAAAATTGCTTAACATACATGTTGATAGTCACCAACATTAACGGTAAATCTGCTCTAAGTGTATGTTATGTATAGTGTGTATATGGTGTTTATTGGGTCTTTATGAAGTATCTTTAAGAGCTATCATTCAAAACAAGTACTTAAATAAATAAATCAGAACCATGTAGTTGAATTATTATAGCACATGGCATTAAATGAATATTTTCATTATACTGAAGTACTCGGTAGTGAACATATTTAATATATTCCTTTTTAAAAAATATTTTTCTAAATTTATTTTTAAAGAGGGAAAAGGAGGGGGGAAAAGAGGGAGAAAAATATCAATGTGTGGTTGCCTCTCATGCATCCCCCACTGAGGACCCATCCTGCAAGCCAGGCATGCTCCCTGGACAGGGAATTGAATCAGTGACCCTTTGGTTCACAGGCCAGCATTCAATGCGCTGAGCCACACCAGCCAGGGCTAATATTTTCAATAATTTTCAGTTTTATTGCTTTCACTAAAATATATTCATAGTTAATATAATAAAGTTATCTTTTATGAAATAAAATATATTTTGTTATCAGAAAATTAAAATTATTTAAAATATTGTTAATTTCACCTTTATCCTCTTAAATTTTTATTATTGTGTACACTTTAGAATGATCATAAATATCAGTAGAAAGAGTTCATACTTACTATTTTTAACCGACAAGGTTTGTGATCAAATAAAATCCTGATCAATTATATTAGGGATGGGACATTCCAGCCATGACCTTTCTCTGTGGCCAAAACAGACTTTTCAGTTGTCTACGTGAAATCTCCACTCAGATAAATATTTATATTTAACATGTCAAAACAGAACTTTTGCTTTTCCCCCCAGACCGCTTCCTCCCCTGGCCTTCACAACTCTGTCAAATGTACAAACACCAATCCAGTGACTTAGCTCAAAATCCTTGCATTATCCTTTAGTCTTCACCTCACATGCATACTGCATCCATTACCAAGTTCTGACATTTCTATCTCCAAAGCTTATCCTGCCTGGTCATTTCTCTTCAAACTAAATCAAGTCTCCACAGTCTGTCTTGGGGACTACTGCATGGTTTCTCGATGCGTCTCATTGTAATTCTGCTCTCTTCTCCTAACAGCAGCCAATCAGTCCCCTAAAGCAGCAATCAGGCCCTGTCAATCTCCTGTCTCAAACTGGTCATTGGCGGTTGTTGTAAAATCCAAACTCCTTGAAATGTTCTTGCCTACTCCTTAAGTCTCTTCTGCTAAACTCCCTCCTTTCTATTTTCTTCTGTCTGTACAAGGTACAGGGATATTTTTTCTCTTCCTCAAACAGACTAAATTCTTTTTGGTCTCCATATGTTTGCAAGGCTGATTCCTTCCCAGCGTTCAGTTCTCTTTCCCTAAATCAGCTCTTTAGTGTGACTATATCTTATAGCCCCCACCTGTTCCCCAGCCCACTCAGTACCAAATTAAGTATTACTTTGGCCTTTGAGTCCTACGCAATCCATACCTCCCCACACATCTCCAACCTCATCTCCCGCCATCCTTCCTTGCAATTGCAATGCTTCATTCCCACTGACCTCCTCTTGTTTCTTAATTAGGAAGAATGTTAGGTCATTTGTACTAGCTCTGTCCTCAGCAAGAATGTTCTTCTTCCAGATATGTGTCAGGCTCATTTCCTCAGTTTATTCTGGCCCTGCTCCCTGCTTAAATTTCATCTCATCAGAGATATCTGCCCTAATTACCCTATCAAAAGATCATTTCTTCCCCCTCCATTGCTTTACTACCTGTTTAGTTCTTCATGACACTTGTGTGTATATTAAATCTGTCATTTGTTTCTCATTTGTCCCATCCACCAAAATATAAGCCCCAATAGGGTAAGGTCTTTGCATTCTTCCCCCACTGTAATTCTAGCCCCTTGAGAAGGTATTATTATACTTTATATAAGCTATTCCATGCTGATATTCACTTGATGTTTGTGTATAAAATATGCTGCTTATTATCATCCTTGTATAATCATTATTTTTGTAAGTATATTTTAAGTTAATTTCTAGAGATCATATGTTTATGCACTTGTTATATGTAGATGCGTATTGCCCATTGATACTTTGCAAGTCTGTAACAGTCTATACACCCAACAACTGTGCTTCTCCTCATTTTAATACACTGATGCCTACATTGGGTTTTGTCAATCTTTTTAAGATCTGTGACCTAAAAAGTGATTGAGTGACTTCTTTCTTTATATGCATCTTATTATTAGTAAACTTGAAAAATTTTAATATAATTCTGGCATGTGAACTTCTTTTTTTATACATATTTTCCCATTTTAAAATCTCACATTCATTTTTGTTTATTGTTATTTAATAATTCTTTATACAATTACATATTTACATTCTGTCTGGTGTATATACTGTGAAAATTTCCCCAGTTTGTAGTTTGACTTTCATCCACATTTATGTATTTTAGTTTGTTTTTTTAATTTGAAGTTTCTCCTTTATAAGTTTAACTTTTTCACTTTTTAAAGCATCTAGTTTAATATTTTTCTATGGTTTCTTTTAGTGTTTTTATTGTTAATGTTTTAACTTTTAATATTTCTTCTCCATATTTAATTGATGTTAGTGTATGTAGCAATAGTGGAATTCAAATCAGTTGTGTTTCACTTTTTGATGAATGGTTGCTCACTTTTCCTCATAAAATACCAACATGGTAATCATAATAGTAACACTTAAGATTTACTGCAAGATTCTTGAAGGACAGTCATTGTGCTAAGTATTTATATGCAGTAGCTCAATTAATCTTCACATCAACCTTCAGGGTTATGATGAAGCCTACTTTTCTTGAGAGGGACAAAACAGATTTGGAATGTTTTAAGTTGACCATGGAATCTTCCCTCATTTATAGCAGCAAGGATTCAGAGACCTGAGTTTGTAACCCCAGTGCCACACTCCGTATCAACAGGACAATTTACTAAATGCTTGAGCATCATAAGATTGATGGCCGTGCTGCTTATCATCACTGTGGTTGTAAATTGGGAGCATTCAACAACTGTTAGAGAGTTTTTTTTTTAATAGCCTTCTTAGGAAATGATGGTAAAACCACAAAAAAATAAGCAATGAGAACAAGAACAGCACAGAACAATGAAAAACGTGGGCAATTTGGTATATACTGAAAGACGCTACACCAAACAACAAAATATATGCTTTTTAAAGCACATATGAAATATTTCTATGTAGGATATGGTTCATGCCATCAAGCAAAGGAATCTTCACTCAATTAGAAAGACACAGACGATGCAGACTATTGTTCTCTAACAACATACAATAAAATTATCAATGAAAGCAAAAGAATAACTGGAGGAAATCCCCTATTATCAGTAAGTAAACAAGAAGCCATTGGATCAAAAATAATAAATTGTATTTGGAACTGAGTAATAGAAAAAATACTACATGGCAAAATTTATGGTAACAGTTAAAGATGTATTAAGAGGAAAAATACAGTTTTAAACACATTTATCAAAAATCAACAAATGATTTTTAAATGATTGCCTGTTTAACCTAGAAAGCTAGAAAAGGAGCAAACAAACACAATAAAATAATAAAGATCAAATTAGAAATCAATGAAAGAAACAATAAAGAATAGCAACAAAGCCAAATTTTGATTTTCCTCTAAAATTACATATTTAGTTATTTTGATAGAAGAATTCTACTAAATTTTTTTTAAGATTTTATTTTATTTATTTTCAGAGAGAGGAGAAGGGAGGGAGAAAGAGCAATGTATGGTTGCCTCTCACATGGCCCTCACTGGGGACCTGGCCCGCAACCCAGGCATGTGCCCCGACTGGGAATCGAACCAGGACCCTCTGGTTCCCTTCCCGCGCTCTGTCCACTGAGCTATACCAGCTGGGCGAATTCTACTAAATTTTAAGGAAGAAATTAAAAGCTATTTTCTTTTCTTTTCCTTTCTCTCTCTCTCTTTCTTTCTTTCCCTCTTTCTTTGCAAGTTACCTCAGAAAATATAAACTACAAAATCTATGTGGTTCATTTTATGAAGTTAGTGTTATTTTAAATCTAAAACAGTTAAGTCTATTAGCTCATGTCAATTATGATTAAATGTGAAAGTCTTAAATATAATGTCAAATTCCTACATTGTATTTTGATAATATATATAATATGAAAAAATTCTTCAACTCAAAATGTTTTTTAAAATAACTTACATTAAGAGATTTCAGAAACCAAAGCACATTATTATCTTAAACTATTAAATTCAAGCTATTGAAAAACTATTAGGTGAAAACTAATTAGACGAAAACGAATAGATGAAAAACTATTAAGTTCAATACCTGTTTATTATAAAAATATATAGAAAGCAAGGAGTAGATGGAAACTTTATTGATCTAGTGGAGGTTAAATACCAATTTTAGAACTTTACAATTTAATGGAGGAATTTTAGATGCATTATTTTATGATTAGGAATAAGATGAGGATTCTCATTATTGCTTAGCTTATTACTGGAGGCCCTGGCTTATATTATAAAGGTTTAAAAAAGACACTTGCAAAACAGTAGGAAAAAAAACATGATTCTTGATATTTTCTAATGACAATATCTATTTAGAAAAACCAATAAAGTAAGAGAAGAGTTTATCAACATGACATTATTGCATGTTGTAATAAATGCAAGTAAATAATAACATTTATTTACTTGCATTTCCTACTTCAGTGATAACCAATGAGAAAAAAAGAGAAATATGATTTAAATGTAGATATATATAGATATGCACGTGTGTGTGTGTGTTTGTGCATTCTAGGAACTTGTCTAAGACATGCGAAATCTCTACAGAGACATTTTATTAAACTTGAATATATGATCTAGAAGATAGGTTTTAAATTTTGTTTGTTTTAATAAGAGATAAACTGTCCTCATGAATGGGAAGACATTATTATTTAAAAAATTGAAGTCATAATTAAAAACATTTTTATATTAGAAATTCCATTTTAGAATGGTTTCATTTGAAATTTTATTAAGTATACAGTTTCATTTGAAGTTATACTAAGAATTTAAATAAGTAAGATCAAAACTGCACCACATTTGTAGAAGAATAGTAAGAAAATCTACCTTAGAAGTCCCATGAGTTCAACATTACTCAATACAAAAAACTGGCTGGGAAATTACAAGAAATAAAAATTTCAAGTCAATTTCATTCCCTAAAAGAGATACAAAATCCTAAAACAAAAAAAAATTGTAAACCAGCGTTATATGACCAAATTAGTTTTATTCCACAAGTCAAAGTCTTATTTAACATTTAAAAATGTGTGTGTGTGTGTGTGTGTGTGTGTGTAAAGGGTCCAGGAGAAGTAATGACATTGAGTATGATTGGCAGAGTGTGTGAATGTCTTGCATGAGATGTACATTTCACCTAAAATGTGATATGATGTGCTTGAGTGTGATATTGTTATGTTACAGAATTACATGCTTATGATTTTGTATTAAAAGTTTTAGTATAGATTGCCAGTTCATACAAAAGGTGTAGTATTTGTGCTGAACTCTGTGCATACATATATATATATATTGAATGTATATTTAATTTATTGAATGTCTTTTGGGACATTTTTAAAACTATTAGAAAATTAGAAACTTTTAAAATTTAGAGATGCTATTTAACGAGGAATGACTGAAAATTTATCTCTGAGGTTGTAAATGAGAATAGAAAATCTATTATCATTATTCTTACTCAAAATAATATTAGAAGCACTAGTCAGTTCTTTAATTGAAGAAAGGCAAAAAAGTACAATAATTGAAAATAATAAGATCCATGAATTTTCACAGAAAATATGAGTGTGTACAAAACAAATCCAAAATAATCTAAAGATACATTCTTGGAATTTAACAAGCACAACAAAAAGAAAATGAAAGATTCAAAAGATACCACTTAAAATAAAATTTAAAAAAACCCAAATATTTAAGAATTAATCGGAAAAATAAGTGCAAGAACTCCAAAAATGTATAAAATGAAAAGGGATCTATATAACTGAAAGGCTCCACAAGGTTCATGGATTAGAAAACTTGAAATGGTGCCCATTCTGTCCAACCAATGCACTGTTCATCAGAATGCCAAGAGGGTTTTGTGGAAGTTGATAAGTTAATTCTAAAATACATATGAAAATTCATGCTGATAAACCTGGGGGAGAGTAATAAATTGGGAGAACATTATATAGTAGTAGAGAACCAGCAGTTCTCAAATTTGGTTGCATGTCATAATCAGGGAGATTTTTAAAAACCTCATGGTAATGCTTATTTCCTACATAATTAAATTCACATCTTTTGAGGAGAGACCAGGCATCTCTATTTTTAATACTTCCCAGATAATTCTAATGTGCAACTAAGTTTGGGAAGCATGGCTCTGTCACATATTATCATGTTTAATATAAGTTATACAGTACATTGGCTCAAACCTATATTAATTAAGGCAAGGTGAAACTGGTGTAAGTACAGCAATTACATGAATGGAACAGAATGGAAACTATAGAAAGAGACCCAGACATGGATGGACACAGTTTATGATTAATATGATGCAGCTAGCCCGGCTGGTGTAGCTCAGTGGATTGAGCGCGGGCTGGGAACCAGAGGGTCCTGGTTCGATTCCCAGTCGGGGCACATGCCTGGGTTGCAGCCAGGTCCCCAGTGAGGGCCATGTAAGAGGCAATCATACATTGCTCTTTCTCCCTCCTTTCTCCTCTCTCTAAAAATAAATAAATAAAATCTTAAAAAAAATGACGCAGTTAGAGAGAAGGAAAAAGGCAGTTTGTCCATAAAAATACTGTAACAATTGGCTATATAGAAGAAAAAAGTAAACATTGATCTCAACCTGAAACCATATACAAAAAACAAAAAAAGTTCTAGGTAGATTGCAGATCTTAAGGAGAGACTAAACAAAAACAAAGAGACAATGTCAGAAATTATCTTACACAATAAACAAATGGGACTACATCAAACTAAAAAGTTTTGCACAGTAAAGGAAACCATCTACAAGATGAAAAGACAACCTGTTGAATGTGAGAAGATACTCGCTTATGATACATCTGATAAAGGGTTAATATCCAAGATTTATACAGAAGTCATACAACTCAACACCAGAAAATCAAACAATCCAATTAAAAATGGGCAGAGGACCTGAATAGACACTTCTCCAGAGAGAACGCACAGATGGATGAAAAGATGCTCACTGTCACTGATCATCAGAGAAATGCAAATTAAAACCACAATGAGATACCACCACACACCCGTCAGAAGAGCTGTCATCAATAAATCAACAAGCAACGGGAGTTGGTGAGAATGTGGAGAAAAAGACACTCTCGTGCACTGTTGGTGGGAACGCAGATTGGTTTTGTGCAGCCATTATGGAAAACAGTGTGGAGGCTCCTCAAGGAATTAAAAATGGAACTGCCTGTGACCCCGTGATTGCATTTCTGAATGTATATTCGAAGAAACCCAAAACACTAATCACTAATTTGAAAGACTATATACACCCTTATGTTCATTGCAGCATTATTTATGATAACCAAACTATGGAAACAACCCAAGTGCCTTTCAACAGACAAGTGGATAAATAATGGTGAGATTTATATAGATATATATATATAAACTTAGTCATAATAAAATAATGAAATCTTACCATTTGCAACAGCGTGGCTGGACCTAAAGGGTATTTTGCTGAATCGGACATAGAAAGATAAATACCATATGATTTTACTTATATGTGGAATCCAAAGAGCAAAATAAAGGAACAAACAAAGTGCAAACAGACTCATAGACACTGAGACCAGACTGATGGTTGCCAGAGGAGAGGAAGTTTGGGAAACTGGGTGAAAAGGTGAAGGGATTGAGAAGTACCAATTGGTAGTCACAAAATAGTCATGGGGGTGTAATCAATAATATTGTAATAACTAGGCATGGTGCCAGTGGGTGATTGAAATATGGGGGGACTGCTATATAAAGTATATTATTGTTTAACCACTATGCTGTGTATCTGAAACTAATACAAATAATATTGAATGAAACTGTAATTGAAAAAAAAAGAAATTGGAAACTTAAAAAAAAGAGAACACCTTCATGAATTTAGGGTAAAGAAAAATTTCTCTGACAAGACATAAAAAAGAAAGCAATTATAAACTGAATACAATAGCATTAAAACTAAAACTTTCATCAAAACACATAATTTAAAAAATGAAATATTAAGCTATAGATGAGATAGATATAGATGAGATCTCAGCACAGATAACTGAAGAAGGGTCAGAAATCCCTGTGTATGTGTGTATAGTGTATGCATATAGTGTGTGTGTGTGTACATATATATATTGTGTGTGGAAACATAGATATATGTGTATATATGTGTTCCAATAGATTAAAAAAGTTTATAAAGTGCGGTGGAGAAATGGGTAGAGGCTTGAACAATGTTTTTATAAAACAGCATCTCCAAAAGACCAGTAAACATATATATGAAAAGGTGCTTAATTTCATTAGTCACCAGGCAGGAAAATGCAAACTACAAACACTATACTCAAGAATAACTAAAATTATAATTACTGATAACATCAAATGTTTCCAGGGATGTAGATTAATTGAAACTCTCATACACTGCTGGTAGGAATGTAAATTGGTATAACTGCTAAGGAAATTTGTTATTGATTATTCACCAAAGCTGAGTATACACATACCATATGCCATGGAAATTTCAGTAATTTATATACCCAACTGAATATACATACATGTGTACATACATGTAAAATAATGTTCATGATGACATTACTGGTAACAACTCCATAGTAGACATAATTCAGATGTCCATTAGCAGTAGAATGCACTAATAAATTGGGTATATTTATTCAATGAAATATTATACACATGGAAATTAATAAACTATATAGAACATCAATTAATTTTTAAAGATGATGTTGAGCATATATATCAATTAGGAAATGGCACATGCTATAATTTTTTATTTATATAAAGTTCATAAATGAACAAAAGTCATGATAGTGATTACCTTTGAGGAGGGTGAAGGATAGTGATTGAGAAAAAAGCACAAGATGAGATTTCTAGAATATTTGTAATTTTTGATTTCTTGACCAGGGTGGTGATAACATAAATATACTTAGTTTGTAGAAATTCCTCTAGGTATATATTTTCCCCCTTAATTGAAGTATAGCATAGTAGTAAAGTATTAAAGGATGAAGACGGTCTGAACACATAGAGACATACTATGTTCTTTTCTAAGACTTAATATTAAAATGTCAAATCTTCCTAAGTCAATCTATAAAATCAATATAATCCAATACAAATTCTAGCTGACTTTCTTAAGTAACTGACTGATTTCTTTAAACACATATTCAAAAAAATCTAGAATAGCTAAAGTCAACTTAGAAAATAAGAGCAAAAACATGCATTGACCTATACATGGACTACATACTAACACATTTCAGAGCCATAGTTACAAAACTAGGGTGATTTTGGCATAGTTGAGGAAAAAATAGACTAATGGTATATAAATGATATTTCAGAGACAGATTGTTCCAGATGCAAGTTTAAATGTAATTTACAATCAGCAACATAAATCAATGGGGAAAGGATGGCTAGCTCGGTAAACAGTACTGGGCGGGGGGAGGGGGGGTCAGGTTTATTTTACAGAAAAAACCTAAACTGGATCCCACTGCACCTCAGAGCAAATTGTCCTCCAAATGAATTAAAAACTGAATGTGAACTCTAAAGTGGAGAAATTGATATAAAATAATGTAGGAAAATACTTCCATAACCTGGAAGTGAAGACTGACTTTTATGTAAAGCCTCCATCGCACAAACTATGAAACAAAAAAAATTATTTGGGGCTGACTTGTGAACAAAGATGTATTTCATAATATTGTATACATGAAAAAACGAGTTTTGATTTCAGAGAATCAATTTACAAGTGATTAAACAAAACCTGATATTAAGCTGATGATAGCTTGTACCAACAGGGGTGTGTATGTGTGTGTGTGTTGGATCTGACATTTGTCAATCTCTGTTTTATTTTATAATATAATATCTAAAACCTTTTTTTCCATGAAAGGTTCGCCTACCAACACTTTAACTTATTTACATAGTAGTTTTACTGTATTTAATTTTGTTACTCTGTCAGTTCTACCACCATTATGACAAAAAAAATATTTGCCTAGAAAATACCTTTTTTTTTCTTGCATCTATTCAAACTAACTGCTTAAAGAATCTGTAGGCCTTAACACACTTTTGCTGAATTAACATAATAAATTACATGAAAACACGTTAACTTATTAATCAATATTCCAAATTGAATTCTGAATTTTCAACATAAATTCTTAAAAACTATCCTGTGATTAGAAAACATTAATTTATATACCTTCAAATAAGAATGGCATCATTTAAAGAGCGAGGAGTTTGGCCCCCACAGAAAGGCCGTGAGAAGCACTGACATAGGCAACGCCGAAAACTGATTAAGAGCTGGCCGAATTTTTCTTTCTAAACTCCGCCCTTTTAATAATTACTTTTGTTTCATAAAATTAAATTTTATTCTGTATATTCTAGAAACATAAATATGGATAACTTAACTTTTCAGTCTTGCATTACAATTTCAAAGAAAAGGCAGAAGTAATTCACCATTCACGTCAAACTGTTTAGAAGCCTATGAAAAGCTCAAGAAGCTTCACACAATTCCTTCCCCCTATTTGCCCCAGAGTCCTATCTATCTATTTCTCTAACACTCCGGAGTCTTGACCATTACTTTTTCTCTTTCACAATCACCTTTCCTTTAACAGAACTCATAGATGTTCTATTAAAATTTCTTCCTCCAGTTCCCAAGAATGCACATCTTATAAGTACTTTTAGCCAGCCAATAGACAGGAGGGTGATTACCTTCAAAGTAGATGCCCGACTGGACTTCTAGGACTCTGGGCAGGGTCCTGAGGTCAAGGGAGTGGACAAATTCTTCCAGCGACAATGCCATTGCTCTGACTTGGGTCTCACACAGACCTCGTACTTACAGAAGCTTGTGGCTTCTGGGTGTCACTTGCCTGTGAATGCAGACCCTGCTCATGATTCCTCCCTCAGGCAGGCAGGGATGTCACACTAGAGCCCAGCTGAGGTGGAGTCGCTGTTGGTGGGGAGGACAGAGAGGAGGGAGGGAGGAGGCAGGAGGCAAAAGGTGTTAAGAGCTCTTTTTGTTCTGGTTGTGGCTTCATTTCCTTCTGACACTGAAGTAGAACAGGATGGGGGTGGGGTGAACGTGTCTGAACAGACATTGCCCTAAAAGTAAGCTTTGATAAATTGCTCGGTGACTGTCGCTGGTCCAGGTGTGCCTCTACAGTTTGGGGTCAGAGTTGCTTGTTGACCAGGAAAGAACAGAAATGCAAGACTGAAGTCTAATCTTAAACAAGTCTTAATCATGATTCTTTATCTCTTTAGTTCATTTCTAAAGTTTGCCTTTATGCCTTATTTGCATACTCAGTGCTTTTATATTAAATTTGGGTCTGAAAGTGCTTTGTGTCAGCAATTTTCAGAAATCTGATACTCTGGAGAGAGAGAGATCGAAACCACTTTTTATTCTTCCACAATAAAAATTTTGCTGAATCTTAAAGGAGAGTGGGGCAGGGGTGCAATATGCAAAGCGATACAGTAAATTAATTCAGTGAGTGAATATGAATCTCCACACTACAGTGAGAGTATCTAAATTTGTCAGGAGCAACCTGGGTTTCCTGAGTTTAGCTCTGCTTTTGATTTACAGGTTACTTCAGCCTGGTCTTTGCTGTTCTTTATTCGTCTCATTTATCAAGTGAAGAACACGCAGGAGTCAAATAGAGTGTACTAAAATTCTTTCCAGGCTAAAATTCTGCAATTCTGATCCCATAAAAACAAATCTTAAGGATCCATCATTTGTATTTAGAGCTAGACTATACAATTCAGAGTTGTATTTTCTAAGTCTCTTTAAGGATGAATAAAGGAGGACTGGCTGGTATAGATAGAAGTGAAAGATGCTAAGAAGCTGCTTCTAAACAGACTCCCTGCCTAGAAATTGTTTTAGCTTCAGGCTGCAGAGAGCACAGCCAGAATAGAGAGGGTCAGGTCTCATCACAGCTCTACCATGTCCCTCACATAAATGACCTAGTGATAAAATATAGCATGACCTTACTTTGATGTAGAGTTTACCAAACTTCTTCAGTTCTTATTAACATACTCGATACTTGCAATAGTCTGCCCGAATTCATTTCTTTCTTTACAAGACTAGAATTTATGGGGTCACATCATTAGTTTCTTCACCAGTAGCTTCTATTTTCTCACTTGCATTTTTTTCCCCAAAAGTCTCCCAAACTTGATTGCTCTGCCTTCTGCACCCCTCTCTCCAAGCTTAGGTTCATTAATTGCCTGCAAGCATTGGGTAAAGCCTAATAGGGTACGTCACGTGGTGGAATCCATGAGAAAGGCTGCTGGGCACGGCTCCTTAAAATCATACATCTGTTAGCATTGGTGCCACAACAAATTTCATTTGACATGTCATCCACACTGGACTTTACTTGATTTTTTTTTATATTGACAAGTCAACTTTCTATATTACTAACTAAAGAAGTCATTTTAAAATATAACCAATCTTTTAAAATGATCTATGCAACCCTTGTTTCTGCTCTGATCCTTTCTGTTATAATCTGCTTCTCTTATATTCCTAGTCGTAGTTAAGGACGCCACCATTTTCTTAGTTTCCCGAGCCAGAAGGCTGCATCATGGGGCATGCCATCTCCAGCCTCCGAACCCCTCGTGTGCCAGAGATGGCAGTACTCCATGTCTCTCACTCGGCTCTGCATCCCCGCCGTTCCCACTTCAGTTCTGATCATAATCACTTCTGACACTGTGGGCAAAGAAATCCTGATGTGAACTCCAAGATAAAATTGACAAAGAGGAGTATTGAAAGGGTGTTTGAACCACCAGGTAGTAAAATGAATAATTAAAGTTCAATCATTGAAACAGCAGATTGCAGGTATAATAGTAGTCAGATTAATGCTACTATATGAAAGGGGGAATTTCCAAAGCTGTAGGGAAACATTTTATTCAATAAATCTGACCAATGCTCCTACCAAGGACAACGTGAAAAATGGATAATCTCTTATATGTCTGTTTTAAGGAACAAGAAAATTATCAGGGCAGATGGAACTTGAGATACAAGTGTCCTGAGAGGTGAGAAAACACAATGAGGGAACACAATATTCTGAACTTCTTTCCCATCAAAACATTTGTGGATTAGCCCGGCTGGTGTAGCTCAGTGGATTGAGCGCGGGCTGGGAACCAGACGGTCCCAGTTCGATTCCCAGTTGGGGCACATGCCTGGGTTGCAGGCCAGGTCCCCAGTGGGGGCCATGTGAGAGGCAACCATACATTGCTCTTTCTCCCTCCCTTCTCCTCTCTCTGAAAATAAATAAAATCTTAAAAAAAAAAAAAAACATTTGTGGATTAGTAACTGGTACCACAAGAGAGTCTGAGAAGCAGAGCAAAAGTGAGGGTTAAAAAGGAGAAAAGCCAAGTTGAGTTTTTTAGCAGTATCACAGAGCTAGAAGTGAATTGTTCAGCACCACTTTTCCCCTTCAGGGTTTTCCCTTCAAAAGCAGCATAGGGTTGGTTTTGCGGGACACCAGTTAGAAAGTGATCAGTAGGAATTTGAAGAAGCCAGGAAGTGCTTTCTAGCAGTCTCATAGTGCTGAGAAGACAGGGCCTGCCTTGCTTTCAGCTGGGGCCCCAGAAGTCTACTTTTCAAAAGAAAATGTTGACTATCCACAGAACAGGCTTTCCCCAGACAATAATGAGCTTAATCCCTGATTGGGTTAAGGTGCTCTGCTCCATTTTAGCTGCCAGAAAAAAGCAATGGTAAATCCTGCCATTGAGAAAAAGTAACCAGAACTTCTATAACTTTTTAAACACAATGTCTAGAATTTAATAATTAAAAAAACCTCAGATATAGAATTATTAAGTGTGAAGTTTAAAATAATTTAGGTTAACATGTTCAAAACCAGAAGAAGGAGAATTTCAGAAGAGAAGTGCCATTTATAAAAGTATCAATGAAAATTCTTGAGTTGAAAAATACAATTGAAAATACAACTGAGGGTACATATCCAAAGGAACCCAAAACACTAATTTGAAAGAGTATATGCACCCCTATGTTCATTGCAGCATTATTTACAATAGCCAAGCCAGGGAAGCAACCCAAGTGTCCATCAATAGACACATGGATAAAGAAGATGTAGTACAATTACACAGTGGAATATTACTTGGCCATTAAAAAGAAGGATATCTTACCATTCATGGCAAGGTAGCTGGACCTACAGAGTATTATACTAAGTGAAGCCAGACAGAGAAAAATAAATAGCATATGGTCTCACTTACATGCAGAATCTAAAGGAAAAATAAACAAAATAAAAACAGACTTATATAGACGTATAGAGAACAGACTGATGAATGTCAGAAGTGAGGGGTGGAGGGGGGAGGGATGAAACAAGGTGATGGGATTAAAAATACTAATTGGTAGTTATACCATAAGCACAAGGATGTAAAGTACAACATAGGAAATATAGTCATTAATATTGGAATAACTCTGTATCGTGCCAGGTGGGTACTGGAAATATCAGGGGAAACACTTTGTATATATATGATTGGCTAAACATTATGCTGTACATCTGATACTAATACAAAGTGATATTGAATGAAAACATGAAAAGAGTATAGAATTTCCTCAAAATATTAAAAATGTAACTGCCTTTTACCCAACAATCCCACTTTTGGAAATATATCCTAAGAATCCTGAAACACAAATTTGAAAGAATATATGCACCCTTATGTTCATAGTAGCAATATTTACAATGTGAAACAACCTAAGTGCCCATCAGTAGATAAATGGATAACAAAAATGTGACACATTTACATAATGGACTACTACACAGCTATGAAAAAGGAACTCTTACCTTTTGTGACAGCATGGATGGACCTGGAAATTATTATGTTAAGTGACATAGCTGGTCAGAGAAAGAAGAATACTATATAATATCACTTATATGTGGAATTTAATGAACAAAATAAACTGACAAACAAAATAGAAACAGTGGCATAGATATATGAACAGACTGACAGCTCTCAGAGAGGAGGAGGGGCAGGATGGAAGAAGTGAAGGGATTAGCCAAAGAGCATGTATGCATAACTCTTAGACATACAACAGTGTGAGGATGGCCAGAGAGAAGGGGAGGTGAGGATTGGGTGGAGGTGGGCATGGGGGATGAATGGGAACATCTGTAATAATGTAAACAATAAAAATAAAAAATATAAATTTAAAAAAATAAGAAAATAAGAAAAAATACAACTGAAATTAAGACTTTAATAATTGGATTTAATAGCTGATTTGGACATATAATCAGAGAAGACTGCTGAAAAGGAAATAAGAGAGTAGAAAATATCTGCTCTCTATCTATAGGGATAAAAAGAATTCAGTACTGATTGCCCTGGCTGGCGTAGCTTGGTGGATTGAGCGCGGGCTGCGAACTAAAGGGTCGCGGTTCGATTCCCAGTCAGGGCACATGCCTGGGTTGCGGGCCAGGTCCCCAGTGAGGGCCATGTGAGGGGCAACCACACATGGATGTTTCTCTCCCTCTCTTCTTTCCCTTCTGTCTAAAAATAAATAAAATATTTTTTTAAAAAAAAGAACTCAGTATTGAGAAAAGAATATAAAGGACATTTTAGCCATAGTGAAATGGTCTTTGCTTATGTATACATTGAGTTCTAACATTAAAGGGGAAAGAGAATAGAGGGAGAAACAATATTTCAAAAGATAATGACTTAAGATTCTCCAAAGCTGAAAAAAACATCAATCCATAAGTTCAACAATTTCCAAGAAAACTAAGAAGGGCAAATACAAAGAAAAGCATACCAAGGAATATCATACTGAAACTTTTAAAACCAAAGTCAAACAGAGTATCTTAAATGTAATCTGAGAAAGAAAATCATCACCTTCAAGGATGAAAATAAGACTACTGTATATGTAACTTATTAACAAAAAACAATAAAGCCAAAATATGATGAATAGAATCAGCAAAATGCTGAAAGATAATAACTACTCACTTAAAATTCTACATTCAGAAAAAAAAAATAATATAAGTAAGGACAAAGTAACTATATTTTCAAACAAAGAAAAACAAGAAAATTTTTTCTTAGTAGACCTGCACTAAAACAATTTGAAGGGGTGTTTTTCACGCCAAAGGAAAGAGACCCCAGATGGAAAGGCAAAAATTCAGAAAAAATTAGGATGCTAAATTTAAAGGTAAATTGAATATTGACTGTACAAAACAATAATTGCAACGGTTTAAGGAATTTAAAATATATGTAAATTATATATAGTTCAAACAATGTATCACAATATGTAATAGTAATACAAAACAAAAAGCTAGTAAATGAATTAAAATGTCTGGTTCTAACCTTCTAGAGAAGCTATAAAAGTAATCATTAATATTAGAATGAAATAAATAAAAATGTATTGTATAATTTTTAGGCAAACCACTAAATATAGCAAATTAAAAATAAAATTAATTTTTGATTAATCAGAAAAAGACAAGGGAAAAAAGCTAGCAAAAAATAAGATGATAGATAAACTAAAATATATATTTTTTTGAATTAATTTAAATTAAGTAAATATACATATGAATTTTAAATAATTTAATAGTCCAGTATATGCTGCTTAGAGAGCAGGCTGACAGTTCTGGGGCGGGGGCTGGGAGCTGGGGATCAGGCAGAAAAGAAAGCAAAAGAGAAAGAACTCATGGACAGACACAAGTTTTTGAGGGGGGAGGGGGAGAGGCTGGGTAGAGATGGAATAATGGGTAGTGGGGGTAAATGTTAATGAAAAAATAATATTAAAAAAGGTACACCTTAATTATAAGTTCATAGAAAAATCCAAAAGTAAAAGGATAGAAAAAGATACACCAAGAAAACATTAAGCAAAAGAAGCTTATGAAGCTCCACCAATATCAGATAAAGCTGATTTAAAGACAAGAGACCTTGTCAGAGACAAAAACGCTGCATTATTTAATAATGAAAAAGTGATCAATTCTTGAGGAAGAAATGACAGCCCTAAACCTCTGTACACCACGATAACATGCGTTGCCTCAGAGTATCTCACAAACAATTAGCCACATGAAGGAGACAGAGAATCCATTGTCAGACTAAGAAACATTTACACATATACTCACCATTTGCTAGAACAACCAAATGTAATTTATGAAAGATACTGTTGAGGGTACAGTAGTCACTCAGTATAGTGCAAACTGGTGTGATCTATCCTAAAATGAATTTGATCTAGTAATTTTACATGTAAACATAATCAGGTATGCACAGAGATATATCTGTATCTTAAATTTTTTTTTTAAAGATTTTATTTATTTATTTTCAGAGAGAGGAGAAGGGAGAGATAAAGAGCAATGTATGGTTGCCTCTCACATGGCCCTCACTGGGGACCTGGCCTGCAACCCAGGCATGTGCCCCAACTGGGAATCGAACCGGGACCGTCTGGTTCCCAGCCCGCGCTCAATCCACTGAGCTACACCAGCCGGGTTAAATTTTTATTTTAAATTTTAGAAGGAGGAAAAAAGAGAAGGAAACATCAACTTATTGTTCCACTTACGAATGCATTCGTTGGTTGGTTTTTGTATGTGCCCTGGGCAGAGATCAAACCCTCAACCTTGGCGTATTGGGACAATGTTCTAGCCAACTCAGCTACCCAGTCAGGGCGATATAATCACCTGTAATGGCAAAAAGTGAAAAGGTATCTAAAATGTTAGAATGGAGCTTATTAAATCAATTATCCACATGATTGTACACTATGCCGCATGTCAAAAGCATGTCAAAGATAAAAGACTTGAGAAAATGTTAACAATATTTATAAATTGAGTATATCAGAGAAGCGTCATAGAAAACAAAATCTAGAATACATACCAAATTATACATTTTTAATGTACTTGTGTGTTTTACTTAAAAAATTAGAAGATTGACAGCAAATGAAATATCTTTTCGCTCTTGAACAAATTGAGATTACTTTTCTACTTTTGTAATATCTAACCCCTTCTTTGCACTGTTTTTACTCATCACATATTACCCTATTTCTCTTTATTATGTCTTGTGGACAATTTTTATTCCTTATCTTCATGTTCATGGCCATGCTGCTTTCCTTGGCATATTATCCTTATGTGGTTTCCCTAATTTTTATTCTTTTCCTACCTTCTTCTCAGTCAAATTTGCAACTTCTTTCTTTTCTGCCTTTCAAATATTGCTGTGTTCTCACTAAAAGACATACTGGAAACTGAAAATGAACTGTCTTTAAAACGAGAATGTTTAAATGAGAATGTTTGAAAAGGTACCATAAATCCCTGCTTCTAAGACCAGCTTTTCCTGGTTTTCACATTTCAAAGGCCTAATGGTTCAACATTTCCTCAGATTACGTAAGATATTATAATATGTTTCTAATCAATTTCTCCTCTCGCTTAAGTTAGCATGAGTCACCTTATCTCATTAGTATCTGAAAGAACCCTAATCACTACAGTGTCTAGTTAAGGTCCCTGTTTCAAGATTCAGTTTTTAAGATTATTCATGGCTGGACTAACTTTAGAAGCTCTTTTCTAGGGTAGGCCCTGATTCCAGTATAGAGAGTGCTTCATCATTAATCCCAGACTGGCACTTAAGGTCTCAAAGCACAGACTCCCATCATTAAAAATAAATAAATAAACTGATGTATAACACATGCCCTATGAACAGTCCTATTTGATCCTAAAAAAAAAAATTCTCAACCTGATTCTGCAGATAGCAGTAGCATTTTTTTAGAGAAATTTTTACCTAGCCTAAGTCTCTGTAATCGGCAGCTTGAGAGGAGAAACCCGTGAGAGTACCAGTGATAACTGCAGTGCGGCTGTGAAAGTTTTAGGCAAGAAAGATTATCCTGCAAAGAGCTGTACCTTTTGATCACAGAGACTGATGCTAAGGATCACTGATGCACGAGGGAATTGGAACCGCCCAGGTCTTCCCTTCCTCTCCTGCAGGGAGCCATGCAGGGTCTCTCAGTACCGGCACCAGCAAAACAGCACAATGTAAATATAAACCTTGAGCCTTCCGAATGCTCCATTTGTGAACCTGGTGTGTCTACAAATGGGGTGGAGCTCTTAAATCTTGATGTGGTTAAACCCAGATTGGACCAGACTTCAGTGTTTCCTGCTATACTAGCTGAAAGGAACAGAAACTAATTCCAGTTAGATTAACCTGAAGAGTCAAATTATTATTAGGGTTCAGAATTGTTTAAAGGCAAGCTTGCAGCTGGAGATCAGGTAAAAACTAGAACTACAAATCAAAAGCAACCCTGGAACCTGAAACCTATGTGATTTTATTAACCAATGTCACCCCAATAAATTCAATAAAAAGACATCTGGAACTTAAAGTATTCTCTCATCATCTTTTATTTTTATTTTCTCTGCAAATTTTAAAAAGCCTAAGAACCCTTTCACATTTACTTAGGTAGTTTGTAATAGAGGTGAAACTTCTGGTTCTGAGCAATTTCTGCTTGATTTTATGGTGCCTTGAGAGCATCTAAAATCAGCTATGCAAATCTAACTCCTTCCATGTCTTACTAACTGGTAAATTGCACCAAATGAGGTTGATGAATAGTTGCTTGAAGACCCAGATATTTCCCTCATCTGCTTGTTTTCCAACACAATGTAGTAGATGGAGTCATTGACCATGGTGTCACTTTGTCCTGATGCTGCACCACCCTAGGCAGACCATAAGAAAGTAATTTACACTCTCCAAGTCTTAGCTTTCTTACTTTTAAAACAGGATAGTAATTGTATCAACCACAGAGCGTTGCTGTGAGAGAGAGAAATGAGAAATTGCATATTCATGACACCCAGAGTACATCAGAACATAGCAAACCTTTTGAGGGTACTAGAGCTATTAGTATCACCGATTCCATGTCAGTCCTCCAGACAGCTCTGCTGTCCCATCTTCAGTTCTAAACACACATTCCGCGGCCTTCTTGAACATTCTCAAAGCAAGGATGTTGATAAAAAGTCTCTTAATGCATTTTTGTGGCAGAATAGGTGAGGTAAACAGATGAATTGGCATTTATTGATGACCTAATCCAAGTGTCACAGTCTGGTTTCCCAAAGAGAAAGACCAGTATTTCTGGGCAGCTCCCAGACCTTCAATTTACACAGGTGCCAATGGCACCTCCTGAATTAACCTGTGGCATTTGCCAAAGCCGACCTCTGCCATAAACAAATCTCTTTCCTCCTGACATGCTGAATAAGACATAGGGGTAGGTATGCATTAAATATTTACTGAGACACTTCACGATTACCTCAGGTAACAGGAAGTGTTTTGAGATTTATTTAGCATACTTTAAGTGCACATAAATCAGTAGGAGATACACAGGGAATGTTCCTGAGATTTTTTTCTATTCAGTAAGCTTCCTCTGTGACTTTTACACTATAATTTATTTTTAAAGAGGTATCATAGTTTTTTGGATGCCATATAAAATCTAAAATAAATGTTTTGCCCAGACAAGCACTATTAAAAGAGAAGAAAACTGAATTCATTTAAATACATTTGCAAAAGATTGATTTCCCAAGGGAGAGTGTACATATTCTATTTATTTAATTATTCTTGAAGTTTTGCCTATCAACTGACAATTTCCTACAGAAGGGAAGCAAAACAGCCTGACTTTCCTGACAGCAAAGAGCTATAATAATACTAGAATGAAAACTGGTTTGTCATTTTCTTTATCTGTTTTAATGTCTGAGTTATTGGGAGTCAGAAATGAAAAATCCACAACTCAAGTAAACACGGTTGCTAAGAATAGATCAAACTAAAAGTTCAGTTCAAAGACAACTTTCTCTAGATTTGAAGATTAGTATACTCATTAATTCTAAGTAGCTGGTAAAATGAGCTACACAAAATTAGAGTAAAATGTAGTCATATTTGATTTATTTTTCTACTACTGTTCTGCTCTTCTCTAAAGCCTAGAACCTGCCATCTGGCTGGTAACGCAGGGCTTCTCAGCAATGCATTCACGTCCGATTAAACCCTCCCCACCCCTTTCACTAACCCTCAGTCACCAGCCTCCAATGTCCTTTCTATTCTTTATAAGCTGTGGTTTCTTTCTTGTCATTGAACTTGGCTTAGTCCTCCTGAACTTGGTCTTCCTTCAAAAGCCATGATCTCTGTTGAAGAGTGATAGTGGTTATATTGTACAACATAATGAATGTAGTTACTACACAACATTGTGAATTACATACTAAAAAATGGTTAAAATTTTTATGTTGTATATATTTTATTACACACAAAAAAATATTTCTAGGTAATAGATAGGCTTACTTCCCAGGGGGGCCTGACCTTCTTTTTCAAATAGGTCCACCCTCTCTGTATCTTTGTATACCAAAGACAAAGTAATTTTGTACAAATTACAAGTATACAAAATAAAATTTAATTTATACTCTTTCCCTTCTCTTTCAAGAGATGGAGTGTAACTTCTCTCCCCTTGGATCTTGTGGCTTATGACTCTCTTGAAACCAATCGAATGTAGCAGATATGATGCCCTGCAAATTGTGAGGCTAGATGATTAACGGCAATTCATCTTTTCTCTTGCTTGCTCAAACTCTCATGCTGACTTCCTCGACTACCCTGAGGCCACCACACTGTAAGGAAGCCCCAACAAACCCACACAGAGAGACCAATGAATAAGCCTTAAGACTAGATGGAGAGAGAGATTCATCCCTTAGCTGTTCCACTTTTAGTCACTATCTGCTTGCAAGTCCATGAGACTCTAAGCCAGAACTACATAGTCAAGCCCTTCCCAAATTCCAGACACACCAAAACCACGCAAGACAGTAAAACTACTCTTGTCACTTGTGATCCATAAATTATTATGCAGCAAGAGAGAAATGGAACAGAATCAGTACCTAAAAAGGGGTGCATAATAGAAACCAAAGATATGTGACCAGGCAAAAGTTGAAAAAATCTTGAAGAGACTGTTAAGTTTAAAGAGTCTGGAGAAAAATTTAGTCGAATCTTAAAAGAACGGAAGAATGCTATCTATGAAAGCTTAAAGGAAAGTGAGGCACAACAAAGGTGAAGGAAATGAGATCCTTTCACATAGTGACAGAAAGGTACAAGAAGCGGTCATCTGAGGTAGCTTGGAAGATAGGAAACACACTCAATGAACTTAGTGATCTAGCTAAGGGGACTTCCCAGCTGGGCGCTGAGAGTGCTGTCTGTTCTAGCTGCCTATCATAAAGTGAGAGAAGAGAGGAACTAAAAAACAAATTATTCAGGTTTTGAATTGCATTTGAGGATTTGCAAAGGACCCAGAACAGTCTTTTCAGCTAGCAAAAGCTTCTCAAAGTAAGAAAGGGTCTCATACCGAAGGTCAAATCCAAAAAGCAACTATAGAGTTACCAGGAAGACCTAAGGCAGTGACTCATGGTACATTTCAGGCAGATACAAAGGCCTCAAAAGACTGTAAGGACAAGACTTCCAGTTAAACAGAGTTTCTAAGAATCTTAAGGGCATTGTCCCTCAGCCCCACAGGGAAACTCAAGGTAGAAAAGAGATTATCTTAAAAGGATCTGTGGGTGTGGCTTTTGTTTAATGAAGCAAATTAGAAATTAATACATGGGAAGCCTATAGCATTTGAAAAGAATTGTATCTGAGAACCTGAAAATTAAGAGACCTTTGGATTCTTTAATTTCCAAAGGCAGAAAGCAGAATGATACATCAAATCAAATGCAAATACAGGCTCCAGGCTCATCTTGCCCGCCTCCTGCCACAATCCTAAAATCACTCATTGCCCAAAAGTCCTAGTTTCTTTTACTAAAGGATGGTACTAGAAACCAAGACTTTAGTCCTAGGTGTGTTCATTGCTACTGGGATGTCACTGCTTCTGGGAAAAAACCGAGAAATATGTGTGTGTAGCATTCCACATATACACACTATTTATAAATATTTCTATGTATACATCTGCACTTATGTCAAGCTAAGTTAGAGTTCATAGTGATTCCACAAATGCTAACCTATTATTATGTAATTAATTCTTTCCCATGGGGGGTATGGGTTAACAAATCCTATACAGCTTATGTCAAGGTAAGAAATGTTCAGTCTTTTAGAGAATTCTTCTAAGAGTTTGAATCAAACTGGTGAAATGCTGGGAAGCAAGATCTCAAATACTCCAAAAATACAGTTTTGGATTTTTTAAAATGCATTTGGAATTAAGGAAGAACTGTAAGGGAGATTACGTGAAAGTGGGAGGAATAAAAGAAGGGAAATCTCTATGATTGGATTATAGGATAGTTAAGATGATGTGCTATTTTGAAAGTGGTCGCACCTGAATTGCAAGGGGTCTGAAAAAGAGGTATTTCAAAGGTGTGTTAATATCCATGGATAAGAACAACAGGGCTTGTTAAATCATAGATAACCTTTTACTAGGGAAGTTATAGGCCTCAGGCATTACTATCCATCATGACCTGCCCAGTTGGAAATTTATGATCAGATCACCCTCTGAGGTTATTTTCAATTAGATTGATTGCAGAGCCCCCTTTCTGTCCAGACTCTACATGTGCACTGATATTTGAACCATTAAGTTAAGTGGATGACTGATCTTAGGACTGAGACAAGAAATATATAAGATGAGATGAGCCTATAACATTCGGTAATATCAGAAAAAAAAGTACTCAATAACACAAAACAAAGCAAGCACACACACACACTAACACACACACATGCTCTCTCTCAATGATGGGGTAGGTCAAAAGGACATCAGAGCCAACCAAAAGTCTCAATGGCCATATCTGGAACAGTTAAAAAAAAATTCATAACATAGTATTGAAATAAAACCCGAAGTACAAAGTAAACATTGATGAGTTCATACCAATATTAAAAAATCATAAATGAATTGGAAGACAATATCAAATATCCTATGAAAAAGAACTCCAAATAACTTTGGTAGGTATTCCCCTTCAAGGAGGTAGAGCATAACTGTCCATGATTCAATAACTTCTTTCCAGAGAATGCATTTTGAAAAGGAAAGGGAAAAAAATTAACTTTACAGGTAAGAAACCCAACAAACACTACCTTAACTAGATAAAAGTCAACAACAACACTGGTAATTCATGTTGATAGTATGTACCCTTGATATGATGTAATGTGAATAGCACTTTATCTCTAGAGTTTTTTCTCCCCCAAACCCATAACTCCAGTCTAATAATGAGAAAATCTGACAAATCATAATTGAGGGCATTTAAAAAAATTCCTGACCCATACCCTTCAAAACTTTCAAGGTCATTAAAAACAAGGCCAGTCTGAGAAATGACCATGACAAAGAGGAGCCTAAGGAGATGTAAGAGAATGTCACATGGTACCCTAGACAGGATCCTGGCACATTAAAAGAACGTTAAGAAACAACTAAGAAAATCTGAATAGAAAATAGAGTTTAGCTAATAATAGTGTATCAATATTTGTTTGTTAATTGTGACAAGTGTTTACAATAAAGTTAAATGTTAATAACAGGAGAAATGGGGCATAAATGAGAATAATTTGCATAATCTTTGTAATTTTTCTATAAATCTAAAATTATTCTAAAATAAAAAAGCTTGTTTTTAAAAAAGGAATTATGGAAGGAATTGGGTCACCCTAAGAGCATGACAGAGTTGCTATATCAATCCTGGATTATCTATTGCTGCATTTCTCACTACATCAAGAAAATCTCCATGTTGTTCAATTATTCTTGCTACAATTTTCCAATGCTCCCAAGGAGAGCAAAGCAACGATCAAGGGACCCTGGGTCTTGGAGGTGTGAGAGAATGGCAGGGCTGAGAAAAGAAAGGGCGAAGTTCTCTCAGAGGTGGGACCATTATTGTGTAAACTCATGTCAAATTTGTGTGAACACCTATGCTTTTTTTAAACAGAAAGAATTATTTGCTTTCCCCAGTTGAAGAAAAATCTTTAACTGTGTTAGATTGTATTATGGGAAAAAAATAATAAGAAAACACAGTGAGTAGAAGAGTCCAGAGACAACCGGAAGTAGTAAATGAAGTTTGGAGGAGACAGGGGAGAACACCAATGCTGATGGGGTTTTGGGGAGAAATGTTTAAGATTTGGTGTGGAAGGAGAATGGTTGTACATAAAAGGTCATATAAGTGTTGTCAAGAATCCTTGGTGTTACCTGTCAACCTTAAAGAATCTTTTCCGCTTGGCAGCCCTTACCATTTGCAGAACAAAGGATGGTGTAAATCTGGCAGCCCCTTGTTTGTCTTTGAGATTGTGTGCACCTCTGAACAGAAGCTACAGAGGCCCATTTCTTGAGTGAATGTCTCATTTGACCCCCTAGAAAGGGTCTGGGCCCCTCTTGTTAACTGGGTGGTCCAAAGTTAATGTTCCAGTTCAAGGATGCCTCATCCACATCATCAATTAAAGGGACAAAGAGGAAGTAGATTTAGGTTTGAAACCCAGAATCTTGTATTTGAGGGGAAACAAACCAGCAAAATAGAAACACAGTGACATCAGAAGTAGGAAAGCAGAATGTGACAACCAAGTAAAGGCCAAAACCCCAGCAGCAAGAGGACGATAAAGCAGCAGGAACTGTTATTATGAAGGAAACCCTCAAAACAAATCACTGCAAAGATAATTAAATATCTATTTGCTTCTGGCTATAACTCATCCTCTAGAAGCCCCTGAAGGCCATGTTTACATCATCCCCACAGGGTTTTACTGGGGCTGGGGAGGAGATGTGTAGGTGCAATTGTGGTCTTCGACCTTGACACCCTAGGAATAGAAGCTGTCCTATAGACACACATTGCATCTTATTTCATTTGTTAGGAAACCTCATGTCTCATTTCATAAATTAAAAACATGGCATGATATATTTAATTGTAACTTTTTCCTCAGCCTATGCAAAGTTCAATCTGAAACAATTTCAGAGTGCTTCATTTTAATGACTGAAATGTGTATTCAATTCCTATAAAAATCCAAAGCTCCATTCTGAATGCAGTTGACATTCTCTAGCACATCATTTAAATTTCTCCTAGTAATCTTCTGCCTTCTGTGAGACAGTGATATTACATTGCCTCAAGGCATTTTGCATATTTTGTTGATTTTAACATTTAAAGTCCTGGTGGTTTTTCCTCTCTCATTATGTCTCTGTTCATGTCCCATAATTCCCTCTACTCCTCTCTGTGAGGCAGTGAGAAAGTTGAAATGATTTGTGTGAGTTTAAAAAGCAATTTCTCTGAGATGGAGACTGATGAGGGCTGGAGACAGAAAAATTGATGAAGATATCAGGAATCCAGGAAGTTTGTTCTGGTTGTGATAGCTATGAGATAATATAATTGAATTCTTCTACTTACTATGTAGAAGTCCTCAAAATAAAACGGAAGTTGAGGACTAAGGTTACATTTAGCATTTAGGGAAACAAAAAAATAAATTTATAAAACCACCATATTATATGAAATTGCTTATGCAAGAGAGTAGGAAAATCATGAGGGAAAATGACAAACTACTCCAACACTCTGATTTCCAAAAGCAAATTATTCAGTGGAAAAGAAACACTTGAATGGAAACAGAAGAGACTAATAAGCTAATCTGACCAAAAGGTAATGCCAAGAGCCATTATATCTGTTAACATTTTCCAGATACCTCCATTCCATGTATTAGCCTGAAAGGAAAGGCTCTGCCCATTATCCACTTGCTAACACACATGAATATTATATCTTTTACTTATAGTTTATAATATCTAGACTATGACACATATTCCCAGGCACTTTTGAATTTTTAAGAGTAATAATCTTTGTAGTATTTTCATTCTTAATCTATCTATACCCCTCATATGTTTTTCATCCAACTACTTTCTTTGGCCTAGACTTTTTTTAATGTATCCATGCATTAATTAACCCATCAAACACTTACTGAGAAATGCCAGTGGGGCACATTAAAGATGGCCAATGGAGAAATTGGATTCAGGTCAGAAACCCAGTTACTTGTATTTGAGGGGAAATAAAACCAACAGAAACAGAATGATATCAGAAATAGAAAAGCAAAATGAGGTGACCAAGTAAAGGCCACAACCCCTGCAGTGAGCGAGCGATGAAGCAGAGGAGAGACTGCTGTCACAAAGGAAGCCCCTGAAACAAACCACTGTGAAGAGGACTTCATCTTAGAATCTAGATGGGCTCTGCAACTGCTCTGGCCAATCAGAAGAACTGATCAAGCCGAGTTAATATTGTTCCAGATTTTGAGCCAGGTTTTAAGAGACTGGGAGCTTCTACTTCCTATTTCTTTTTTTTTTAAGATTTTATTTATCTACTTTCAGAGAGAGGAGAAGGGAGGGAGAAAGAACAATGCATGGTTGCCTCTCACATGGCCCCCACTGGGGACTTGGCCCGCAACCCAGGCATGCGCCCCGACTGGGAATCGAACCGGGACCCTCTGGATCCCAGCCCGTGCTCAATCCACTGAGCTACACCAGCCGGGCCTACTTCCTATTTCTTAAAATGCTTGTCCTAGGGAATTTAGTCACCATGCAAGGAGTACGGTGCCTCTGAGTCTACCATGGTATGAAAAGACCCAGGCCAGCCACATTCAGAGGCCATGGAAAGAAATGACCCATTAGCTAGCCCTGGCGACAGACATGTGAGGGAGAAAGTTTCTGATGAACCCAGCCACAGGCCAACTGACTGCAACCATATAAGTGACCTTAAGAAACAACCAGCTGAGCTTGTCAAAACCCAGAAGAAACCATATATATATATATATATATATATAGTTTATAAGTTTTAGTATATATAAATAAACCATATATATATATATGGTTTATAAGTTTGATATGTATACACATATATAAGTATATATGTGTGTATATAAGTTGTATATATACACACATATATACATATACATATAAAGTGTATATATATGTATATATACTTATATATGTGTATACATATCTTAAACTTATAAACTAAGTTTAAGTAATTATTACACAGAATTAAATATTTGGACAACCATACCCAACACTGAGTTCTGGGAAGATACAACGAAACACAGAGCAATAAAGGACTCATTATGGCTAGGATCAGGTTTCATAAAATGTTCATTGTTGAAGTAAGACAGGCGAACTGGACTGTGTGAATAACTTAAATTCTCTGAACCTCAGTTTCCTTATCCTGTAAATCTTATGAAAATTAATAGGTTAATTGTATAAAATGCCGACAAAGTGGTCAGATCCACAGAAAAATATTAGCAGCTGTGATGATGATGCTGATGATGATTATCATCACTATTATCAGCAGCAGCAGCTACAGAATCTCCATCCCAAGATGTAACTGAAAAGACCGGTAACTCCAAATCAGTTCTGCTGCCATTGGTGGGAGAGGATTCATAGTTATGCTTCTGCCTGTCATACTAGTGTTCTTTTGAGCTCCTTTGATTTTCAACAGCTGTGAAGGAGTTGTGTTGCTGCAAGTCACACTAGTCTGTCTAAAGTCACCGTTTCTAAATAGTAGAGAGCAGGAAAACATTATGGTACAATGTTTAAGAGTGGGTTCAAATCTTTTTCAAATATATACTGGCTGTGTGTATGACTTTCTGTGCATCAGTTGTTTATCTTCAAAACCAAATTTAATCATTTATCTATCTCAGGAAGTTGTAGTGAGGATGAAATGGGATAACACATGTCAAGTTCTTAGCACTGAGTCGAATAAATGTTGGTTGTTACTATTATTCTTGTTGTTACCACTGGCACATAATAATAATACAGTTCCTACTACATACTAGCCATTTTTATATGTTATTAGTGATCTCAATAACTTTTAATCATAATTATTACCATTTCTATGAGAAAATGAGGTTCAGAGACAAATCACTTTCCCTCTGTCACCTAGCAAGAAACTGATAAAGTCAGACTTTCGTCCACATCTGGCTGATTCATAACCTCATTCCTTTACTGTGTCATTTCTTCTTGAAAAAAACAATAACATTTACCAGGGGGGAAAGATGGCGGCGGAGTAGGAGGGAGCAGGATCAGCTTCCTCCAGCCCACTGGTGGGATATCTGGCTGATTTTCTGAGGAGCGGAGCGATCGCCCAGATTTATTTCAGGAAGATGGGCAACCAGGATTGCACATAAAACTGAAAGATCAGTCGGTAGGGAGTCTGCTTCGGAGGGAAGGGACTCGCGGGGAACCGGGAGGTCTTAGGATCCAGTCGCAGCAGCTTCCGGGCTTGTTCCAGGATCCGCAGAGGGAGCTGGATTGGGGTGTGAGAGTTGCCAAAGCAGGCACGCGCGTCTGTTGGGAGAGCCTTGGTCCCCAGCAGTCCGGAGGTCGGTGTGTATGTGGGGACTGGTCTGCAGAGGCTGGCGATCCCAGCGGGAGGAATTGGAGACTGAACTGAATGGGAGACCCAGGTCCAGAACTCCAGGACCAGGCGTGCACCCGGTGAAGCCAGTCAGGGGCGGCTGGGGGTGGTGCCTGACCGGGCGCCCAGGCCTGTGGCTTGCAGGCCCCGAATCCAGAGACAAAAGTGGTCAACAAATACAGGGGCACGGAGCTCATTCTGGGAGGGTCTGAGACACAACCCAGCAACTGTGATTGGAGACCTGCGGTGCAGACTCCCTCCGTGGAAGAAAAACATCGAACCCCACTGAAGGGAGACTCAGACTTCACAAACTCTGACTTAGGGTGGGGATCAGACAGCCCAGAGGAGGTGCTGCAAATTCCTAGCAACTCGGCTGGAGGCAGGACAGCGGCTAAGAGTGCAGCCGAGGAAGAAAGCCGGGGAAGTCTGATATCTTCCCAGCCTGTGGCAGCCCTGACCAGACACTGTCGAAGACAGCCAACAGAAGTCATTTTTTTTCTTTTTTTTCTTCGTTCTTTTGTTTTCTCTTTGCTTCTTTGTTTCTTTTTCCCCACCCTTCTTCCTATCTGGCCTTCTATATTTTTTTAACTCCTTCTACCTTCCCTTCATATGGTATTCCTAGTTTTCTCTTCTTTTTATCTCATTTTTTATTATATTTTATTTTATGTTATTTGAGTACTATTTTTTATTTATCTTTCTTTTTTCTTTTCTTTTGCTTTCTTTTCCTTCTTTTTCTCTCTTCCCCTCTCTTCTTTATCCACAGGTGAGACATTAAAACCTGGAATTATGAAGAGAATAGAGTGGGACCCAGACAAGAGTCAGCCCAAAAAACAGAGAGAGTGACACAAAATTAACTTCGCTACTCCAGAGAACTTGACAGATCAATTTAAGAATCAGAGGCTAGCAAGAAGAATCCCACAAACAATGGGAAGACAAAGAAACAATCCCCAAATGAAAGGAAAGGAGGAAGCCCCAGAAAGAATGATAAATGAAACAGAGACAAGCCAACTATCAGATATTGAGTTCAAAGCATATGTTATCAGGCAGCTCAAGAAACTCGA
>PVJI01009562.1:0-64820 GCA_004026765.1 Micronycteris hirsuta
TGTTTCGTCTATCATTCTTTCTGGGGTTTCTTCCTTTCCTTTCATTTGGGGGTTGTTTCTTTGTCTTCCCATTGTTTGTGAGACTCTTCTTGCTAGCCTCTGTTTCTTAAATTAATCTGTCAAGTTCTCTGGAGTATCAAAGTTAATTTTGTTTCACTGTCTCTATTTTTTGGACTGACCCCTGTCTGGGGCTGACTCTAGTCCTCTCACAGCTCCAGGTTTTAATGTCTCCCGTTTGAATGTTCAAATTCCCCTGTAATCTTGGGCATCAATCATCATATGTGTTGGAATACTGCTGGATTTTCGCCCCGTTCCTCAGAAAATCGACCAGTGGGTAGGAGGACGTAAACTCTGTTCCTCCTAACTCGCCGCCATCTTCCCCTGAGTCCTTATTATTTATTAATATTGTATTATTTTCTATATGAACAACTGTACACCTACTTTTTCCCCACCCTGTATATAGCACAAAACCTATTTTCTAGCGCCCTAAAAACAACTTGAGATAAGATTTGTGTAGTAAAAAGTCAAAAGTAATAAAAATAAGTGCAGTGGCACCTCAGTCAGTACGCACCGTTAGTTTGTTCCAGAACTCATAATGAGTGCCAAAACTGAGAGCATAGAGCAAGCGATGGGTGATGAAGCATTTTCTTTTGCAGGGCAGTGTTCACGACTCATGCAAGTTCTGCAAGTGTGATTAGTCCTGAGCAAGCTCTGAGTGCTGAAACATTATTTTCTGAGTACAGGATTTGACGAGTTCTGAAGCTGACCAGTTCCGAGGTATGACTGCATTTTATAGGTATTACTAAGCAATAGGCAAGTATCTATTCAATATGTTTTCTTTCCTGCAGAACTCCTCACAGAGCCTTTAAATCATGATATACAGGGCCTGGCACAAATAAAGCCCCTTTTTATTACAAAATCTTTTATTACAAAATCATAAGCATGTAATTCTGTGATATAGCAATATCACACTCAAACACACATTATGACATTTTATGTGAAACGTTCAAATTAAAACTGTAAATTATTACACCCATTATTATTATCCTACCAACCACACTCAGACAGGTGTTACTTCTGCTGGAAACTGGTATATTAAGAATCTCTAAGAAGGGAAGAGTAAAAAAGTTTTCTATACTTTTTCCATCATGGGGTTATTTAATTTTGTTTTTATGGCAATACTCAGTGTAGAAAGATAAGTTGGAATCCTGGAGAGTGAATGCTAAAGTGAAGAATCAGAAGTTTACCTGGAAGGCCGACATTTCTAGAAAGGGAAGTGTCATGATTCAAGTAGTTGAGTAATGTTTTAGGAACGGTAGGTCACTGGCAATTTACCAGATCATTGGTGAGACTCAAGAGAAAGGCTTTTTCGAAGAGAATGTCAGGATATAAACTAGATTACAGTTAATTAGGGAGATTGTAGGCTGTGATCTAGAATCAACAAGCAGCAGAAGACTCTTAACGATCATTTTGGAAGTGAAGATATGAGACCTACCCAAGATACTTGCACCTTGAGAGGATTTTACTCAGGACAGGGAAGACTGGGCAGAGAGGATTTTATTGAGGATAGAAGATTATTCAAGGGGAAGCCACAACGAGAGAACCAGGAGAGGCCCTTGAGGCAGGGAGGATAATTGTGGGGTCAAGGCCTTGAGAAAGGTGAAGGGAATCAAGTAAGACCACAGGAGTAGAAGCAGAGAAGACATGCAGGAGACAGAAGAAAGAAAGGAATGCAACCCTGATTTCATAATGCAGTCTACTGCTTACACCAAGCTAGGTCTATTACATGCTCTACTCATTATTAACTATAACAATACAGTAGCCCCCCCTTATCTCCTGGGGATACAATCCAAGACCCTCAGTGGATATCTGAAACCGCAGATGGTACCAAACTTTCTATATTGTTTTTTCTTATACATATATACAACAATAAAGTTTAATTTACAAATTAGGCACAGTAAGATATTAACAACAATAGCTAGTAATAAAATAGAACAATTATATAGCTTCTCTTTGGCATATTTGAATTGCCACCATCACCACTCTTGTGCTCGGGGACCACTATTAATTAAAATAGGGGTAACTTGAACACAAGCACTGAGATACCACAACAGTCAATCTGATAACTTCGACAGCTACTAAGTGACTAATGGGCAAGGAGCATACGCAGTGTGAATACGCTGGACAAAGGAATGAAGCACATCCCTAAAGGTTGCAGGGCAAAGTTGGGACATGAAGCTTCCTCATGCTACTCAGAATGGCACACAATTTAAAACTAATGAATTGCTTATTTCTGGAATATTCCATTTATTTTTCAGATGATGATCAACTGTGGGTAACTAAAAGCACAGTAAGAAAAACTACCAGTGAGAGGTGTACTATTGTAATTATGTAATCATAGAAATGATGATCCGCAATTTGCAGACATGGAAACTTGCTCAAGATCATATAGCTACTAAGTGGCAGATTAAGTATTTGAAAAAACATTAAATCCCTAATAATAATCTTATGCAGATACTGACTTTCTGAACATGGCAATCCAGTAATTAAGAAAGGTTTTGTCAGCAGCCAGGGATAGAGCAGAGGGCAGCCACCATCTGGCCCTGAGGATGAGAAACTTAGATCCAAGCATCATCCCTAACCTGTCATTAGGGCCAGTATGATAATCCTTCTGCCCGTGGCTTTATATTGTCATGCCAGAGATTTGCTCTGTTCCTCGAATAGAAATGGAGGAAACTGATCTGTCTTCTTCCACAACTGGATATATTTATATATATATGTATGCATATGTGTTTGTGTATTTATGTGCATATAAATACATGTAAACATGGACGTATGTATGTATCGTTGTATAGTGTAACTCAGTTGTGCAAAAGAAAGTTTATTTTGTACAGCTAATTGAAACCTTTCCAAGAACTCTCTGCCCTTTCTGGGGCAGGACACACTTAAACTTCCCAATTAATGACACTCTAGTTTCTTTAAAAGAAGTAGACAACCTTTTGGTGAGCAGAAAGAATACCCCTAGGAGAGGAGTATGCAGGTCATGCGGGGATGTCTCTTGCATATCTGGACACTGGGCCTTCCGCTAGTGTCTGCGGTTGATGGGTTCATGGCTATTCTCTTAACTTGGTCAGGGCCCAGGGACCTCCTATTGTTGAGTCTTCTTTGCCCCTCTGTATTTTTTTTCATATCTTCCATTTCACCCAGAAGACCCTGCACTACTTCACTTCACCCTTTGCGTTGGGGACTCCCAGATTGTGTCCCTGCTTTCCACTTGGCTACTTTCAGAGGCTTGAGAGTATATGTATATCCCTTCTATGCTTAGGGAAAAAACGGAGGCTAGCGTACTAATTTAGGCTCTTTCTCTACCCAGTGCTGTGAGGCCACCACTACTATGATGGATTCATGTCTTCCTCATGAATATTGTCGTATCTGGCATAACTCTAGTAAGTTAAGATTTCTGCTTCTCTACCTTCCTCCCCAATTTATCTATGATTTCTGGTTTCTTACTGAGCCCTGCTATCACTAGTGGAATCCTGGGAGTCTGTATCTTCACATCTCTGATCTCCTTCCTTTTATTTTCTTTGAATTCCCCTTTCCCTACTGAAGGACTGATACTTTTCATTCTTGTTGGGTGGGGTTTTCTTCAGTTTTAGCTTCCCTCTCACTCATTTTAAGCTTCATAATTTAGCCATAGTGGCAGAGAGATGTTTGGGAAATACTTGTTGTAAGTATAATGTATAAAAGCATTTGTTTATGAATGTCCAATGCGTGAAGGTTAAGAATTATCAGTATTGCCAAGTGACAACTTGGTTATTCACTCCAAATTAATTCAACAAAAACACATACTATGGCCCTGACTGGTATGGCTCAGTTGGTTGAGCATTGTCTTGCAAGGCTAAGGTTTGCTTGTTTGATTCCCAGTCAGAGCACATGCCTGGGCTGCAGGCCAGGTCTCTGTTTGGGGCTGGTGCAAGAGGCAACCGACTGATGTTTCCCTCACACATCAATGTTTCTCTCTTTCTCCCTCCCTTCCCCTCTCTCTAAAAATAAAAAAATAAAATGCCTTTTAAAAAAAACATACATACTATGGCAAAAAACAAAGAAAATGGCTTGAGATGGACATAATTCCTGCAGTTAGAAAGTAATAATCTTGCAAGGCAGCTAAGATTGTTTAGACAATGGAAACACTGAAAGGCATAAGGAGGTAAATGGCTCGTGAGAAAAGAGCTGAGGGATTCAGAGATAGGAAAAGTCATTTCTGGTTGACCGCCAAGGACATGTAGAAGGAGATGGCTTTGGAGAGGAGCCAGGAAGGATGGCATATATGGGCACGCTGTAATTGGCAGTAGTTAGTTCAAGACTTCTCCCCAAGTCCTGTGAAACAGGCTCCAAAGTGGAATACAATCTACAGATGGCTAGAGTGATAGGGCTTGGGTATGGAAGCATTTTAAAGGGATGAAGGAGTAAGGTTGCCTTATTGTAGCTGACCTCAGAGCCCAAGCTAAGGTAGGAGGGCAAATGCAGCCAGAAGCGTGTCAATGGACAGCTGAGGCAGGGAGTGAGTGAAGGGGCAGGAAAGGAATGGCCTTAGAACGGGGAAAAGGGTAGAGGGAAGGGTGTGGATAGAGAAGCCAAACACCCTGCCCTTGGAGGTGGAGCATTATCATGGGATGGCTCAGGCTAAGCTTGGTACAATGAGCAGCTAACATGGAAAGACACACAAGGGAGTGCAGAGCAAAAGGTGAGAAATTCTGAGGTTAGGGTTTAAATGGCTAGTAAACTGAGCACTGGACATAAGGGCTTATATTTTTCTTTTTGCCTGCCCATTGGTACCCAATCGCTGTAAATACCTGGCCTGTATTTTCCACTATGCCTTGGGCTTTATAAGGGAATGAAAAGGTCACCGTTGGAAGATGCCAAACCTAACCTGCACCCAGCTGTATCCAGCTGTGCCCAGCTGTGCCCAGCTGTGAATTCACAGTTGCAGAGCAAGCATCACCGTCTGCCATGTCATTTGATCAGTGTGTTTCTCCCTTGACTTGAGTGTTTTTCAACATGGGCAGAGGCAGACTTTGGAAGGAATGTACTTCACTGTATTCGCCTATGAATCTGGGGTGGGGGCAGACAAAAAGTCAAGAACACCTGAGTCAGCTTCAGTAGCTAGAAATGTAGCAGTTTAACACCAAATAAAGGCCTGTCCAATGTCTGGTGAATCAAATTAAATTCTGAACAAACAACTCTCCAGCTACATCTCAGCCAGTTTTAGAATCAATGCAGGTGATTTATGATTCCTTAGTGTTGTATTCTCTTTTCCGTGTGTTGGGATTTACACACATAGCCACCATTTACTACTAATGAGCAGCACGCACCAGTCCCTGGGCACCTGGATGGAAACACATCGCTTTGTCCAGTTCAGCAGTCTGGGCTGTTTTCACACAAAAGGGGCTTCTTTGCTGGGTCAGGAGCCCGGTCAGCTGGGTGGACGCTGTTAATGCAAAGTGCTGATATTTTCCAGCCTGTTTCTCCCAGGAGCATCAGTGCTTTGTAATTTAATGGTTCTCTGATGTGTGAGAACCCTTTGGGACAAATTTGGTTCTGCAGCCTCAGCAGGCTGATTCAGACAGGGGCTGGATACAGGGGAGGGGAGAGCATTTGGTTTTCTTTGTTAACATTTGATGAAAGGGAATCTTGAGTCTGTATTTTAATGGGGACAAAATAATATCTCAGCGCTTATCCCAGAGTCTGTCATCTAGCGAAAGCTCTGTAGATATTTGTGGGATAAACGGCAGGCAGAGTGCTTGTCTCTTGAAACAAATGTCTGGGAATTCTCTGAAAAGTATCGTCTAGCTGAGGGGGAAGCCGTTTGGAGAGCAGAGATCCTGGTAAAGTTAATGTTTTTTGAATGTTTGGCAGTATACCAGGCCCTGTCTGACTCCTTAATTTCATTCATTGCTCACAATAATCTTGTTAGGTAAATGTTGTTGTCATCCTCATTTTATAGATGAGGAAACTGAGGCACAGAGGAATTAAAGTGATTCACGTGAGGTCACAGGGCTAGCATGTGGTGGTGCTGGGATTTAACGTGGGCAGTCTGCCTCCAGAGGGAGGAGTGTGTGTAATCACTCAGTCACAGGGAATTCTCTCCGACCTCATGTATTTGGGGAGTAGTTTTTATTCCCCAAACAGTTAAAAGACTAGCTGTACTTTAAAATGACAAGAAAAACAAAGACATATTTGCAGTCTCAGTCCTCAGCTTTCATAGCAATTAGCAGTGTAGAAGTGAGTTCCTTTACATGGTTGGTTTCAGACCAGCAAAAGTGGAAGGTGTTTACAAGGAAGGGAGAAGTGGGGGATGACAACATATTTCTTTGCTGTTCTTAGGCAGATTTTATCTTTTTGAAGATAAAAGTTGAAAAAAAGAAGGGGAAAAAGGCAGAGCCTCTGAATTAGCATCACTGGGGAGGCCTTCACCTGGGAGCTAAATGACTTCTCTGGCATTAGAACTTGAGCCACATCCATTGGGGAGAATTCTTCTTGCTGAGACAGACACGCCACTTCATGTCTGCATGGGGTGAGTTAAACTTCCAGGGCAGTAGAATAACTAGAACACTGAAAAAGTAATTTTCTAAATGAAACTTCATTTCCCTGGGAAAATATAACCCCTATACCAGGAAGGAGATTTAGGATCTTTCCATTAACTCCTGAGATGGAGGGCTTTGCTTGCTCCTAAAAAATGTGGTGCAATGAGATTCAATTAATATTGTTCACATTAAGTTGTCCTTGTTCTCCTAAAAAAGACCTTAAGTCAAAATTTGCAAAACTGCAAAATTTCAGAGTAGCCACTGAAATTGATCTCAGGACAAGTAGTCTACAAACAAAATAATAAACAAAACATTTGGAATCTGTTTTCCAACCCCCAAAATTTCTGAATCCAGATTCCATTAGGGAAAGAGAGCTACCTGTTTTGAAATTTGATTTTAAAATAGTTTCTAGAAAAGTATTAGGTAAGCCCCAATATCTCCTGGGAGAAGAAGTGGCTCTTAAAAATCTCAAACTTCATTGTACAGATTTTTATGAATGAGCAACATATGGATTAAATTACCCATATTTAAAAAAAATAAAAAGACAAAGCACACTTGGCAGTTTTATTGAGCCTGAATTATTTGGAAAACAGTCCCATGATACTTTAGAAATCCCAAATGGAGCTTGGTTTACCAACCATCTTTGAAAAATGAAATTTAGCCATTCATATGAAAAAGGCTGTCTCCATTAGTGTGTGTAGATGTTAAGATAAAAAAAAGTTAGCTGATTTTCCTAAGCTTTGAGGGATTCCACAGATGATTAGAACAGAGACAGTCATGATCATACATATAACTTCCCAGAACCCTCAGAGCTGGAGCCAGTGGGGCAATGTGGATTATCAGTTTCTCTGTCTGTCTCAGTCCCCCTCTTTTTTTCCTTCTTCTTGGGACTAGTTTCAGAAGATGGGCTAAAAACTTGATTGTTAACTCTGCCCCCTAATTTTGAAACTCAATTATTGTCAATGCTGAAGGAGACTTGTTTTCTGGAAAGAAATATGTGGTCAATTTATTGTATACATTATTAATTCCTGTGGCTTTCTTTCCATGTATGAAGCTATGGGGAAACTTATTTAACTCTGTCTAAAAGTCTTGTTACAATTTAAAAACAGTCAGCTCTAAAAATAGTCTAAGCATTTATTGAACAGTGAATACAAGAATGAGTGAAGGTACCCAAGGGAAATAAAAAGGTCCCTGATTGATTTGTATTCAGCGTCGAAGGGGATAGAAGTCATGGATTCCTAGCTGAGTGGCCCAGGGCACTTCTACCCCCAGACTGAGTAATGGTACTAACACATCGAATGACAAATGTAGACGTGAATATTTTCCAACACTATCCTGGCATTTTTGGAAAATATGTAGGCTTGACACCGAAGGTCTCACCTGAGATTTATAAATCCTTAGGCCCTCTTTATCAGTGACAGTAGCAGGACTCGATCCCAGGTCTTCTGATTCCAAATCCAGGGCTCTCTCTTCTGGAATAAATTCCTTAGGCCTGTGAAAATTCTAAGATCCTGGACTGGCATTAAATATTGAACAGAATTTATAATGTGAAGACCCATCACATGTTTAAGTTTTTTGAACTATACAAGTTCTCTTTTAAATAATTAACATGAAAATGCCTTAAATTTTATTTTGCATGTGTGCCATTTATTGTACACTTTAATTACTGCGTGTGTCATGCATTTACACACATACAATGTGAACAGAGTTGTCAATACAAAACATTCATGTTATTCTTCATGGATGGCCTATGGAATGCTCATGAGTGCTTTTGACCATACTCATTATGTGCCTTATATCTAAGTAAGCCTCAGAAATAAACCTTGCATGATGTGATTCCATTTACTGTAGTATCTGTGTATCAGAGAGCATTATTTCAAGTATCATAAAACACATCCTTTTCACCAGTCATACTCAATTTGCCCATCACCACTTCTTGCCTTTAATGCAATGAAAAGTCCATGGTAGAAGGTGAAAAGGCCCTTAGAGAAAAGGTGTGCAGGCACATTTTGGGTAAAGGTTCAGTGCTGTTGGTTCCTCCAATGAAGTTCTTCTGCCAGACTAAGGTGGACAAGAAAATGAGTGTTTTAGGTGATGCCCTGTCTCCCTGATCATATGAATCACTGCTATTGTTCTGTATTCTTTGGAGAGAGGCTACAGTTAAGGAGCAGAGTGGTGACTATGTTGGGGTTCTTTCAGAGTTAAGGTATCCTTTCATCTCTTGTGAGAACATTGGTTTAAATTCATCTAAAGAACAATTCCAGAGAACATAATGTAAATGTTAAGTGCAGAATGATCATTTTTGGCTGTCGATGATCGCTCATGCTGTTTCTTTGCCTTTGCATATAGTTTTCTTTCTTCTTAGCTTGACTCCTCTGCTTTTTTATCCAGCTACTTTCATCATCCTTCAAAACTAAGTTTAGGCACTTCTTCCTTCAGGGAGCCTTCTCTAACCAACCAGTTTTGGTATAAATCCCTCTCCTCTGGGCCCACATAGGAACACTAGGCTTAACTCAATGGTAGGACTTACTTGTTCTGTAATAATAGACTTCTTTGTCAGAAAATACCAGAAATAGACCCCTAAGGACAAGAATCTCATCATTTCATTCTGAATGCCCAGTTCCTAGGCCAGTGTCTGACCCTTAGTAAATCTTCAATTAATGTTTATTGAGCTGCTGATAAGTGTGGCTAATGGAGTGGTACTGAATACCCAATGCCAATCACGCATGGAAGCCAAGAAGTGTTGCTCTTTCCTTATGATATTTAAAAATGTACCTTGTCTTTGGAACAAGAAAAACTATCACATTCTCCAACACAATGAAATATATGAATATGAGCTAATTTGGAGTCTGGATCTCAAAGTTTCATCTACAGAAAAAACATTCTAGGAAATTAAAAATTTTTAGATATAAAACAAACCAATTGTCATATTGTCTTAGCAAAATTGTTTAATTTGAGTACATATTTTTTCATCATTTTTTGTGTATTTATAGACATCTATGTAGTTGTAACACTTCTAATAGCTATCACTTAAGGGGAGACATGACCATTTATTAAGCATCTTCCATGTCCCAGACACAGTGATAAACTCTACTGATGTTATCTCAGTTAATAGGAACCCCTGTGCTGTAATTATTATCTTTGTATTATAGCAGATAGTGCAGTCCAGGGGAAGCTGAGTGAAATCTAGTAAGTGGCAGAAATAGGATTTGAACTCACATCAGGCTATTAAAATTTTAAATTATGAGCAATATTTGAAACTTTGCTGCCTATGTTTTCTTCTAGGATTTTTATGGTTTTAGGGCTAACATTTAAGTCTTTGATCTGTTGTGAATTTGTTCTTGTACGTGGTGTAAAAAGGTGGTCTGGTTTCATTTTTCTTCACATATCTGTCCAATTTTCCCAACTCTATTGAATAAATTATCCTTAGCCTATTTTATGTGCTCACTACTTTTGTCAAATATTAATTAACTATAATGTTCTGGGTTTATTTCTGGGCTGTCTATTCATTTCCATTGGTCTTGTGTCCATTTTTATGCCATTACCAAACTGCTTTGATTACAATGGCCTTGTGGTATAGTTTGATATTAGGTAGTGTGATTCTTCCAACTTTGTTCTTCTTTCTCAGGATCACTGTTGCTATGTGGGGCCTTTTGTGGTTCCATATAAATTTTTGAAATATTTGTTTTAGTTCTGACAAACACATCATTGGAATCTTGATAGGAATTGCATTGAATCTATAGATTGCTTTAGGTAGTATGGACATTTTAATGATGTTAATTCTTCCTATCCATGAACACTGTATGTGCTTCCACTTATTTGTGTCTTCTTCAATTTCTTCAGTGTTTTATAATTTTTTATGTACAAGTCTTTTACATCCTTGGTTAGGTTTATTCCTAGGTATTTTATTCTTCTTGAAGCAATTGTGAATAGGATTGTTTTCTTAAGTTCCCTTTCTGTTAACAGAAAAGGGAAACAAGAAAAAAATAAACAAATAGGACTACATCAAACTAAGTTTTTACACAGCAAAGGAAATTATCAACAAAATTAAAAACAACCCACAGAATGGGAGAACATATTCACTGATACCTCTGATAACAAGTTAATATCCAAAATTAACAAAGAACTTACAAAACTCAACACTAAAAAAACAAACAACCCAGTTAAAAGATGGGCAAAGGACCTGAGTAGACACTTCTCCAGAGAGGACATACAGATGGCCAATAGATACATGAAAAGATACTTTAGCATCATTAATCATCAGAGAAAAGCAAATTAAAACCACAATGAGATACCATCTCACACCTGTCAGAATGTCTATCATCAATAAATCAACAAACAACAAGTGCTGAAGAGAATATGGCGAAAGGGAAACCCTTGGGCACTGTTGGTGGGAACACAGACTAGTGTAGCCACTGTGGAGAGCAGTATGGAGATACTTGAAAAAATTAAAAACAGATCTTTTTGACACAGCCATCCTACTTCTGGGAATACATCCGAAGGAACCAAAAACACTAATTCGTAAGAACATAAGCACCCCTATGTTCATTGCAGCATTATGTACAATCGCCAAGACATGCAAGCAAAACAAGTGTCCATCAATAGATGAGTGGATAAAACAACTATGAGATAGTTACACAATGGAATTCTACTTAGCTGTAAAAAAGAAGAAAATTTTACCCTTTTCAACAGCATAGATTGACCTGGACAACATTATGTTAAGTGAAATAAGTCAGTCAGAGAAAGACAAATATCATATGATTTCCCTCATATGTGGAATCTAATGAACAAACTGAACTAACAAGCAAAACAGAGACAGACTCATAGATGGAGAGCAGATGACGGCTGGTTGGAGGTGGTTAGAGGTGGAGCGATTGAGCGAAAGGGAAAAAGGACTCATGCATATGGACAACAGTGTGGCAATCGCTGGGGGGGGTGGATATAAGGGGGCTGACTGGTAATGGGAAAAATGATAAAGATTAAATTAAAAAATAAATAAAATTTAAATTAAATTGAAATTGATTAAAAATTAAATTAAAAAATTAGTTTATTTCATCAAATTTCTAAGAATGACTTTATTAGGCTGAGTGAAATTTTTCTGCTTTTTAATAGTTGTTGCTAAATTAATTTCCATAAGGAATGGAAGAATCAATTCACAGTCTTGCCCACCAGGCTGCAAATTTCTCAAAGGAAGAGTTTGTATCCTAAGTCCCTAATCTCAAAATCTAGCACAGTGCTGGTCATGTGGTAGCATCTTAACAGAATTCTGCTGAATGAATTGTTGAATAAATGGACACTGCCACCAGCACTATAATTTTCTTTGAAACCCGTATAATGTGGTGCCTGAGAAGTATATAAGCCCACAAAAGGCAGATAGGTTTCTTGTCCCTGAATAAAAAGGAAGAGAAGATGACCCTTGGTAAAACAGATCAGCCCTGTTGGAAAAGTAGCTGATACCTATTTTTGAAAGCAACAAAAAGTATTCTTCTCTATTTCCATATCTAAGAATTTAGTGAATCGCTTTCCAAAATACGTGATTTGAGTTAATCCCAGGCTGCCTATGGACCCAGACTCAGCATGTGGGTACAGTTGGACACAGGGTCCAACAAGCAAAAGTCATCAGGATGTAGTTCAGGGCTTTATTTGAAATGTGCATCGGTCAGAGTTCAGTCTGAGAGGCGGATCCAGCAGGAGATGCGTTTGTGTGTTTGTTCGTGCATGTGCATGGTTTATGGTTTATCACAAGGAAACTGGCTTATAGAATTGTGGGGGTTGTCTAAGTGACTCTGATGTCTGTAAGGCAGGCTGTTGGAGGGCAAATCATGAGGCGGCTGAAGCTCAAAAAATATGGGCAAACCTTTGTCCACAGGAGGAATTCCATTTTTTTCTTCTCTGAAAGCCTCAACCCTGCTTTTTAGAACTTCCAACTGATTAAGTCAGGCTGACCAGAATACTCTCCCTTAAAGTTCACTGAGTAATGTTGCTGGTTCCATCGGCGCAGCCCCTTCACAGCGGCACCTAGATTAACGTTTGGTTAATTAACCGGAGTACGGTAACCTAGCCAAGCTGACACATCAAAAACCGTCACAAAGTGTTGAGATATTTTAATTAATTTGTAAATCACTTGTACTCTTTAGTGGGATTTAATCTGTTAAATTTATAAATTTACATAATACCAAGTAAAAGTACAATTTATATTTTTTCTCTTGAGATAGACCTGCTAGTTTCATAAATAGCATGCCACATCTTATAAGTTGAATGTAAAGACATGAGAACACCTAAGTTTTAATAGTTATGATTTCAGCAATTGTAACGAACCGAATGGCTGCAGATAGTCTTTCATGTGCGCAGAGCTTTGCAGGGACGCGAAGACAAAACCCTCCATTGATAGAGACTGGCAGGGTAGAACGGCGCGGTTCACAAGGCTCCTCAGTCTGACATACAGCATGGGAATTACAGAAAATGGGATTCAAGCCATTATGGACTGAGGTTTGCGACTTTTGAAAGACATTTATGTTAGTGTTGGTTAGTGATAATGATGATTAAAAGACAATCTCATGATCTATGGGGTCCAGTCTCAGAACTCTATCATGGTAAAAATGTTCTAATAACATCCAACGATCAAAAGAAATTTCAAAGTAACTTGAGGGTTTTGCTTGCGTTTCCTGATGCAACAGTAGATCACAGTAACACTTCTAAAGGAAGCCCTCTTTTGTCTATCATCTGACCCCCTCACACATCTGCAGTTCCCTCCACAAACTAATTCTCAGCCCTAGTCTGTGCGTCACTCTTTCTTTTCCCTTTCTTCTGCACGGTAGAGCCCCAAATAACAGTTTTTTCCAAGGAGGACCCCCCCCCTTGGAGTACCAGGGAGATCTAAGGAATCAGGAGTAGGCAGAAGGCAGAGACTGCGAACACGCACACACTAATCGGTTTGGGTCTTCCTTAGGGTGGTGATAATTCAGTGTTAGTACTGGGGCATTCAGCCAGACTCATAGCAGTATGGATATAGGAAAACTTAAGGTGTGAAAAGAAAAGCTAAAATGTGTTCAGTTATGTAAAAGTAACACCAATTACACTTAATTATATAAACTATTTGCCATTTGTGTCTAATTACCCCCAAAGCGCAGTCATGATTATGTACTCCATTAGCTATGTATGTCAGATTAACCTGGTGCTACATTCTGGTACAACACTAAACCTGTATGTCCAGTCCACCTCAGTTACTGCTTCTTTTACACAAGAGCCCACACACATGCTGTCTGGAGATCTACTTACAAATTTACAAAATGTAGAGGAACCCTTGTCCAGGCTCTAACTGCCACACCTCTGAACTTCTGCAACAGTCTTCTGGAGCCCTCCGGTTTCCAGCCTCTGCCCTTTCCATGGTGTTATTCCCACTGAAATAAGAATAATCAAATGCCTGCAGTAGCTCCCAGCTTTCTCTCATCACATGAAAATTCCTGAGTCTTGCTTTTTAGGCCTTTGGTTTCTTGTTAAACCGAACTATATTTTTCTTTAGACAGGGAATCGTGGGAGGCATCTTCCTTTAAAACCTCAGACCTTTCCTAAGGAAGTTGAAGCATGAAGGACTTTTGTTTTCCAAGGTATATTTTGACAGGTGTCATTTTTTTCTCTATTCAAATTCTTTGTCTACTTTGGATTCCTTGTCCTCTCTCTCTGCCTCTAGTTCTGTTCCCAAGCTAGTCCTGAAGCAGAGGGGAAAATAGAGGGGACCCAGTAGCTGGGCACCCAGCCTGGGGTTGACCACTGATAATAGGATAAATAAACTGCTCTCACAATCATAGATTGTGACCCTTGGGGGTCACTTTACAGGGAATAATGACAGAGCCAAGAGTCTGTGCTCCCGTTGTGTGTGCAGGGGCACGTATTGCCTCCTTTTAAAGCAAGCCTTGCCTTGAACTGCAGGATCTCTTTTTATAAACAGGAAGTGTCTGGACCAGTGTACTGGTAACAGAGCCTATATTCTGGAAAATAATAGAAATCTCAGGCTATTGTTCCTTCTTGCATTTTTTTGTTGTTTTTGTTCATAGATGCTTTCAGACCTCTGCCCTTCTGTCCCTGCAAGGACATCAGGACAGGATCAGTCATGACACAGTGCTGGCAGGAAAGTCATGCTGGATCACGGTACTGAGACTGGGGTTGAGGTAGAATACATGCTGTCCAAAAGGCAGGCATGCCCAAAAATGGTACGCAGGGGACAGGGCGAAGAGCCATAGGTGACTTTCCACTTCTGCTGCTCCTACGCAGCAGTGAGCCACCGTTGCCTCTCACGTGGAATCCAACACAGCTGTTTCTTAACTGGTTTCCCTGCTTGCACCCTGCATCCCACAAAGCATGCCCCACACAGCAGTCAAAGTGGTGGTGTTTGTAAAGCACCACCGAGATTATGGTTTCCTTTGCCTACACCCCTCCGATGGCCTCCAATAAACCTACAGACCTCATTGGACCTGATTTACGCCTACATTTCCCAATTCCTGTGCTTCAGGCCTTTCCCAGCAGCTCCTTCCTGATTCAGGATCTCAGCTCACCTACATGCCCCTCTATTCCTACCTTCTCCATCGTGTTACTCTGGTTTATTTTCCTCATAATGCTGGCACTTGTGAAATTTTGTTTCATTTATTTATTTTCTGTCTGTCTCTTTTCTGTGATTTAAGTTCTTTGAGAGCAGATTTCCCATCTGTCTCACTAATCATCATGCTCTCTCCAGGGTCTAACATAGAGGTTGCCGCATAGCAGGAGTTTTGTAAGTATTTAAGAAATCGACAAAATATTCCTGGCATGCAATTATTAACTATTCCTAGAATTACACACAGGGCAATTGGGTTGCCATAAAGATGGCAAGGGTGTGTGGCTGAGGACTAAGTTTTAGAATTGAAGGGAATCTTTTCAGCAGCTTCAGGCTGAAGAGGCTGGGAAATGCAGGCCCCAAAACCAGTGTTAGGAAATCCTAACTTTTTCTAAATTGTGCTAAAATATACATCACATAAAACTTTTCATTGGTGACATTTATCACATTCACAATCTATCACCCCTGTCTAGTTTTAGAACATTTTTCAGCATCACCAAGGAAATTCTGTGCCCACACCCATGAAGCAGTCGCTGTCACCCCCTGTCCACTGCCAACCCGTAGCAAGCACTAGTCCACTCTCCGTCTCTGGAGTTGCCTGTTCTGGATATTTCATATAAATGAAATCATACAACACGTCACCTTTTGTGACTGCCTTCTTTCATTTAGCGTAATGTTTTCAAGATTCACTCATGTCGTAGTACATATCAATGCTTCATTCTTTTTTATTACTAAATAATAATCAATTGTGTGGATATACTACATTTTGATTATCCACTCATTAGCTGGTCAACATTTGGGTTGTTTCCACCTTTTCGCTATTGGGAATAGTACTGTATTAATATTCTTGTACAAATTTTTGTTTGAACGACTGTTTTCATTTTTTTGTTGTTGTTGTTGTTAGAAACCAGGAATGTAATTGCTCAGTCATATGGTAATTCTACATTTAACTTGTTGTGGTAGTTAACTTTATTTGCCAATTTGATCGGATCTTGGGGTGCCCAGATATTTGCCCAAATATTATTTCAGAGTGTGTGTGAGGTATTTCTGGATGAAATCAGCATTTGAATTGGTGAACTCAATAAAGTGTTTGCCTGCTTCAATGTGCATGGACATCGTCCAGTCTATTGAGGGCCCATATAGAATAAAAAGGTGAAGAAAGGAAGAATTGGGCTCTTCCTGCCTGACTTCTGAGATGGAACATTGATCTTCTCTTGCTTTCTGTGTTTCTGGTTCTCTGGTCTTTCCAGCTGGACTGGAATCTACATCATTGGCTCTTGGTTCTCAGGCTTTTGCACTTGGACTGAATTTCACCTCAAGCTTTCCTGGGTCTCCAGTTTGCAGATAGCAGCAGATTATGGGACTTCTCAGCCTCCATAATTATGTAAACCAAGTCCTTATAATAAAGTTATTCATACATGTATGCTATTGGTTCTGTTTTTCTAGAGAATCCTAATACATTATTCAGGAACCACCAAATGTTTATTCATAGCAGCTGCATCATTTTACTAGTTTCTACAAAAGTGTATGAGGATTCCAACATCTCATCATTTTTACCAACTCTTATTTTTTATTTTAAATTTTTGGGGTTTTTACAAAAATTATAGCCATCCATGTCAGTGACCAGAGGGGAGACAGGAGGGAATTTCAGGGGAAAAGGGTGAAGTGTTTGCAGGAACAATTCTAAAGGACACACGGACAATAACCGGGGCGGGGGGGGGCGGGGTTGGAAATGGGAGGGAGGTGAGGTGGACTGGGGGGAAAAGGCAGAAAACTGTACTTGAACAACAATAAAAAAATTTATAGCCATCCTTGTGGCTGTGAAATGGTATCTCATTGTAGTTATGATTTGCATTTTCCTAATGACCAATGATGCTGAGCATCCTTCAGTGCTTTTTTAGCCATCAGGATATTCATTTCTCTTACGAGAAATCTCTGCTCAGATCATTTGCCCACTGTTTGTCTTTTTGTTGCTGAATTGTAAAAATTCCTTCTAGTTTAGATATTAGACCCTTGTCAGATAAATGATTCACAAATATTTTTTCATTCTGGACTGTCTTCATGTTTTCAGTGTCCTTTGATGCACAAATGTTCTTAATTTTGATGAAATTTATTTAATCTATTTTTAATTTTGTTGCTCTGCTCTTGTTGTCATAACTAAGAATCTTTTGCCAAGTCCAAGGTCACAAAGATTTTTCCTTATGTTTTCTTTCGAGGAGTTTGGTCCATTTATGCCTTTGGTATATTTTGAGGTAATATTTGTATATGATGTGAGGCAAGGGTTAAGCTTTATTCTTTTGCGTGTGGATATCCAATTGTTTCGGCATGATTTGTTCAAGAGAATATTCTTTTCCCATTGTGTAGTCTTAACATCCTTGTTGAAAATCAATTGACTATTGATGTGTTGATTTATTTCTGGACTCTGAATTCTATAGAAAATTTAACCTTTTTAAAAAGGAGACACCACTCATACATTTTGAGATCCTGGGGAAAGAGGCCTTTGAAAATTTAGGTTATCATTTGGATGTTATTCTGATTAATCTGGTTTTAACACACTAGAGGAATGCAGCCCAACCATCAAGTTAATTGTACTCACGGTAGTTTAGGATCAAAATCTCCTGCTGAGATGATATTAGCATTATTATTAGTGATAGCAGTAGTGGTTATTTTAGTTTCTATTTACATAAATCTTAGTAGTCTTTTAAGATACACAGTTCAGTAATAAATATTAGATTAATGTTTCTCTCCAGGCTTGAGTCTCTTATTTGGTCACATTTGAAGATGTCATCTCCTTCCACAGTCCCTCCACAATCCTAAGAACTGAATAATAGAAAGGGGAAAATATGTTAAATATAATGTCTAATCATTTCTAAAACACGTGAATCACCTGTCTTTCCTACCCTTTCTTTCACCACGAAGACTCAAATGGCTCACCTGGACCTGGTGATATGGGTTCCAATCAATCGGAGGTCACGCTATTACACTTTATATGGTTTATACATTTATTCCTATAGCAGACATTATTTATGGAGTTTCAGGCCCTGGCATGGATTCTGGGATTGCAAGAATCTGAGAGATATTCTTTTTTTTTTTTTTTTTTTTGAGGCATTTACTATCTGAGGAAGACATAGGCATAGAGCTATGCCATAATGTGATAAAGACCTCCCTAAATGTTATGTGGAAAATATTTAGATAGCATAAGGAAAAGAATGATTAATCCTGTCCAAGCTTCACAGTTCCTCCATTAGACAGAGCTACTTGAGAGTGAGAACTCTCCCTCTCTCTTCATCTTTGTATCCCCATTGCTGAGAAGAATTTTTGAGTACTTATATGGTCTACAAATGTTTGCTGAGTTAATAGACATGCTAAGACTTGAATGATGAATAGACGATTTCCATGTAGGAAAGGAGACTAGGAGAGTTCTAGGCTGAGGGAATAGCATGTACAAGGGCATGGAGGCTTAAAGGTGTCATTCATCTATTGAATGACAAGGGGTGGCCAGAGTCTGAGGGCGCATGGATAGCAGGAGGTGAGGATGAATAGCAGCCAAGGGTTAATTTGTAGGGAGCATCAAATAACAGTAAGAAATTTGGAGAATATCCTGCAGGCTATGGGGAAACATGGATCATTTATAAGCCCAGGTAGGTGGCAAAAGTAGGGGACCCAAACAGTTACATAAAAATTTGTCTGTATTTTAGCCCTGGCTGGTGTAGCTCAGTCGATTGAGTGCGGGCTGGGAACCACAGGGTCCCAGTTCGATTTCCAGTCAGGGCACATGCCTGGGTTGTGGGCCGGGTCCCCAGTGAGGACCATGTGAGAGGCAACCATTACATTGCTGTTTCTTTCCCTCTCTGTATCCCTCCCTTCCCCTCTCTCTAAAATAAATAAATAAATAAAATTTGTCTGTATTTTAGAAAGAATACTTAGAAGGCACAGTAGAAAGTGAATTTGGGCTTGGGGAGGTAGATAGGGACACCATTTAGGAGACTATTATTGTCCAAGAGAAGGTTGAGGAGAGCCCTGGACTGGGGCAATGTCAGTGTGAACACAGAGAAAATGATGGGTCCCAAGGATATGTTGAAGGTAAAAGTGGCAGGATTTGTTGTGAGGGGTGGAGGTGGGTTTGCTGAGGAGTGAGGCCAAGTTCCTAGTGTGGAGAACTGTGTGGATTACGACACCAGCAGTGGGAACGAGGAATAAGGAGAGAAACAGGACTGAGCCATGTGGATGGGAAACATGGTGAGGATGATGACGGTCAGTGAAGAGACTTATAACCTGATTGAAAAATCCAAACCCCAGGTCACTTCATGTCCTTATTAATGGTAGGTCCAAGAAAGAACTATTCAGATAATCTGGAAAAAGAAGGCTTTCTATAGCTTCTGGCTTTGACTGTCCTGGAGTTTCCCAGTATAATGATAGTCACCTGAGTCTTGTAAAAAGCTCGTGTTCATTTGAAGAATGATGTTAAATGACTATATTTGGACTTACTCTTCTTTTTTTTTCTTCCTATTTTATGGTGTTTATTTTTTAGTTTTCACTCTATTCATCATTAAACTAGTTATTAAATATTTAATGTTAAAAATCACTAGCATCACAACATTCCTGGCATTATTTTATATACTTTTTATATATCATTTTGAGTCATTTAGGTAAAGGGAATGGTTTGCTGAGATCTGTTTCACAGAATCTGAGTGTCCGAGCAGTTCGTAAGCCTGCACTCCTGAGCGACAGCCAGGCCTTTGATCTGGTTCCTCCAAGTGCATAGGCCACATTCAGCTGCTGGGCAATGTTTTTAAAACTGCCCGTCACAACTCCGCAGTGAATTGTGAAATCAATTTAGTATCAATCAGCATTAGAAAATAAAACAGTACAAAATTTAAAATTATCAACATGCAGAGGATTAAAAATGGTTTCAGTTTATTCATTCCCATGCCTGCCGCCTGGTGTTACTGAAGTTGCTGCTTCTCCATCCTTAAGGTCAGGTCGGTGTGGTTAGTGCCCCAGGGATGTGTGTTTCCTAACCATCCCGTCTTTTTTTTTTTGCTCCCGTCACCCTCCTAATAAATTTCTTTCATATTAAGTTAGAACTCCAACTGGAACAATGAGCAAAGTCTTTTCTTACATTATCTTGTTGAAGGTCTCTATAACATACCTGCCCATTAAACATTTTATAGAGAAGTAAACTGAGGCTCAGAGGGAAGTCCTGCCCCTGGGAGATGTAGAGGGGTTTGAACCCATGTACTATTAAGGAAATGTCCTTTATTTTTAGAGAGGTTTGAACCCATGTACTATTAAGGAAATGTCCTTTATTTTTTTTCATCATTGCAGGCTGCCTCTCCAGAGCTGGACAAGCCTTAGGACTTACATGTTTTTATGATTTTAAGGAGTCCTCTGTAGTTGTTAAAATGACCAAAAACGTGTAAATGCTTGCCTTCATATAAGAAGGATATTTCCTTAAAAGAAGTTGTTAGACTTAAACTAAAGTTTCCTAGTTTCAAACAACAACAACAACAACAACAAAAAGTCAAAACCACTCAACAAGACTGAATCCTCTCTCTCTTTCCAAATATTTATTGGGGATTCTACAAAGGGGCCTAGAAAATTGAGAGGATTAAAGTGAAGGAGTAAAGGAGAGGGGGAAATGTCCCCTCAGGCAGAATTGGAACGAGAGCGATGGGAAATGTTTCCTGGGAAAGCAGAAAATGTGTGCAAAGCAAAATTAATTTTAAAGACATTAAGAAGAAAGGGATTGGGGTAGGGTAGAGAGAATGGGGAGAAGGCAAGAAAAAAATCTACAGAAAAAAAAGAGAAGGAATGAAGTTTGGTCTGGTTTTAATTTATGTCAATTGGCAAATAAATCCTTGAAAGCTGTTCTCAGCATGGATATTCTCTGTAATGTAAGTAACTGAAACCAGTTCAGAATGCATTTTTCCTCCTAAAATATGATACACCCTATAGACAGAGGCAACATCAATAAAGTGCCCTGCCTCTGGCCCCACATTCTCCCTGCCCTCCCCCCAACACCTTGTGTTTCTGCCTGTAACTCAGAGCTGGTATAATTGGGGGAATTATGGGTATTCGTGAACAAAAAATATGTGTGTGTTTAATTGTGCTGTCAAACCAAAAAGATAAAGGTGATCAGTAAATGAGCAAAATTCCTCTCTGAAGATACTGTTGAAAACTTTTAATCTTTAAAGATTTACCTGTTTCCGGCACTTTCCCTAACTTTAGGGTAAGGATGAAAGAAAAAGTATGTTTAATTATATCAATTGTGTTCAATTGTATTTCGAAATTTTTATTTACTGATTCACAAAAGAATTTGAGACAATTAGATTGGCATGCATGGTGAAAGTTTCTGTAGAAAGTTAACTTTGTTGATTGACTACCATGGGTAATTTAGGGGAAATGGGAAGATTAAGGCCAATTAACTGAGAGAATTTTAACATCTAGAAAAAATGCCTACAAGTCAATAAGAAGATTTAACAACCTGGTAGTAAAAAGGGAGAACATATGATCAGGATTTCACCGAAGAAATACAATTGTTTCCATAAACATATGAAGAGATGCTGATCCTAAACAACATACTGCAATTTGAAACCATATAAAGTTTTCATACCCACCAGCTTGTCAAAAATTAAAAATTCAGACAATACTAAGAGTTGGTAAAAATATAGAACAATAAGACCTTCATACAATGTTCGTGGGAGTGTGAAGGGGTGGAGTCAGTCTGGGAGGGAGTTCGGTGTTGCCGCCTGAGGAGTGCTGTCTGCTCCAGGCACTACAGCCCTTGGCATATTGAGCACAGTCGTTTTGATTTCCCAGTCTGCTCATTCCAACATCCCAGCCGTATCTGAGTCTGGTTCTGATGTTTACTCTGTCTTTCCAAACTTTGCTTTCTGCCTTTTAGTATACCTTGTAATTTTTTCTTGATGGCTGGAAATGATATACTGTGTAAAAGGAATTGCTATGAACACTTTTAGTGGTGCGGTGATGAGCTCTGGTTGGAAGAGAAGGATTCTGTAGTCTTATGATTAGGTCTCAGTCTTTTAGTGAGTCTGTGCCTCTGGACTATGACATTCACAAACCCACTCAGTCCCCTCTCAGGTGGAAGAAAATGGCTACAACGGGCTGGGGTTGGATACAGCAATTCCCTTCTTCCATCTGAAAGGCTGAGCCAAATGGAGTTGGGTGTTTCCCTTCCCTCAGGTCAGTTAGGTTCTGATAAAACCCCACAGTTTAGGTTATGGTTAAAATTTCTCCTGAGAGCCAGACCTTGTGAAGAGGAAGAGAATGCTCTGGCATATTTCAAACTGGTTCTTTTTCTCTAGCCCTGCAGGAAGCAAGAGGAGCTGTTTCTCTGATATTCACTGTGAGAACCTGGATGAGCTTCTGGAGGTAAAACATACATAAGTGTGAATGCTGCCTCCCCACCTCTCCACCCCGCCCCACCACGACAGGTAGCCCTGGAGTTTTTGACTCTCAGACTCATTCTCACTGAGCCTCCAGCAATTCATCGATTATAATTCTGGTTTCTCTACCCTCTACCGGTACCCACAGAGATTCCTCCTCTGATAAGTTGTGATTCTTTTATCTGCCTGTCTGTTTCTCCAATTTGGGGGGCATCGGTCTGACCTGTATCCTAATGTCTCAGAATCTCAGAAGACTTGTTCATTTTCTCTTTGTTCAGCTTTTTCTGTTGCTAGGATGAGTTGAGATTTTCAAGTGCCTATATCCCAGACCAGAAACTATATCCCAGAGCAGAAACTGAAGTCCCACAGTCTTTTTTAAAAAGGGAAGTTTTAAGTGAATAAAACATGGAAATCCTGACTGATGATTAAAGTGCATCCAGAATTTTCACATTGATGTGAGAAGAAATTTCTGCTGTTGGCCTGTGTGACGACCTGTGTGACGCGATCACCTCTCTGGAGCTATCTAGAGACTTGGGGGCCCTGGTGACTCAACCTGCTGCCTGGCCCCCTGGCAGTGGAAGCACCTGTGTGCTGGTGGAAGTTTCCTGGGCCTGGAAGTCTTTGCCCCTCTGTCTTAGGTGCAGTGTTGTTGCTGAGAAAACATGTGGGACACATAAAGGGTAAGGCCCTGCCTATGTGGACGGTGGGGCTCCCTTCCTGTGCGGGCTTCCAGGAACATCAAACAATTGAAGAGAAGCGTTGCCTTTTCCACTTTTTGAGGCTTTCAGAATAAAAATAATAAAGTGACAAAATAGAGTTACAAAAATTGTGTTATGTTTTAAATATTTAAGTTGAATAAATTAACATTTTTAACACTGAGAAAATACAATATATAATAACATGATAATTATAATATTTATTTTAAAAATACCAGTAGAGATTGTGTAAGCAACCTTGCAAACCAGTAATGGGACTTGTTTTAAGTCACGTGATTAAAATTTTCACAGGGTATCTCTGTGACTCTATCTGTGGTCTTCATATAATAGGGGGTCAAACATTTAAACTTGAGATCCTAGACTTTCTGACCCAATTCCCAATCCCTTTCTATATTGTCATGGTATAAATTTTAGACAAAATTTCAAAATAGGACCCAAGGTTTTGCTTTAGCATAATACTGTTTGCTAGCATCAAGGTTTAGTCATTTAAATAGGCTTAAAAAGAAATGCCTATGTTGTGTAAGTTCATTGTGTATTTGGGCAGACAAGGGTTCAAATTCTGGCTTTGCAATTCCTCACTTGTGTGGCCTTGGTCAATTCATTTCTCTTCCTCTGAGCCTCAGTCTCCCCACCTGTAAAGTAGGCATATGCACATGAATCTTAATAAGTTTTAAAAATCAGAATTATGGTTATTTTTATGTATGCCTTGTTTGATAGTAAGCTCCATGAAGACATGAATCATGTTTGATCAATTTTTTAAAAAATTTCACATCATTTTACAATAGTCTTTAAAAGAACTCTAATGGACCAGGTATTTTACTCTTGCTACTTATTAAAGCCTCATGAAAAGCTTATGAAGTTTGTCTTACCACTTCACTGAGGCTCAGAAGTGTTAAGTTGGTTGCTTGCTAGTGAGTAGTTGGACTTAAATCTAGATTTAAAAAAAATTATCTTTAATAACAGTCAACATTTGATATTATTTTGTATTAGTTTTGAGTGTACAGCATAGTGATTAGACAATCATACATTTTACAAAGTGGTCCCCCTGATATTTCTGGTACCTACCTGGCACCATACATAGTTATCACAATAGTTATCACATAGTTATTGACTGTTTTCCCAATGCTGCTCTATTACATCCCTGTGACTATTTTGTAACTACCAATTTGTACTTCTTAATCTCTTCACCTTTCTTACCCAGCCTCCCAACCCCTTTCACCTCTGACAACCACCAGTCTGTTTTCTGCATCTATGAGTCTGTTTTTATTTTGTTTGCTTCTTATTTTTTTCTTTAGATTCCATGTATAAGTAAAATCATATGGTATTTGCCTTTCTCCTATTTCACTTAACATAATACCCTCTCGGTCCTTCAATGCTGTTGTAAAGGATAAAACTTTATTCTCTTTTATGGCTGAATAATATTCCATTGTATGTATGTACCACATCTTCTTAATTGTCTATTGATTGGCACTTGGGTTGCTTGTATATCTTGGCTATTCTAAATAATGCTGCAGTAAACATGAGGGTGCAATATCTTTTTAAATTAGTCTTTTGGATTTCTTCAGATAAATACCCAGAAATGGAATTTCTAGGTCATGTGGTAGTTCCACTTTGAACTTTTTGAGGACCCCTCATACTGTTTTCCACAGTGGCTACACCAATCTACATTCCCACAAACAGTGCACAGGGGATCCCAGCACTTATTGTTTGTTAGTTTATTAATAATAGTCATCCTGACATGGGTGAGGTATTAATTCACTGTGGTTTTAATTTGTATTTCTCTGATGATTAGTGACTTTGAGCATCATTTTATATACCTATTGGCCATCTGTATGCCCTCTTTGGAGACATAGCTATTCAGGTCTCTTGCCCATTTTTTAATTGGATCATTTGATTTTTTGGTGCGGAGTTGTATGAGCTCTTTTTGCAATTTGGACATTAACCCCTTATCAGTAGTATCATTAACAAATATGTTCTCTCATTCAGTAGGTTGTCTTTTCATTTCATTGACAGTTTCCTTTGCTGTGCTAAAACTTTTTAGTTTGATGTAGTCCCATTTGTTTTTTGGTTTTATATTAGAATAAAATATTGTTAAAAAATGTCAGAGATTCTATTGCCTAAGTTTTTTTTCTAAGAGTTGTATAGCTTTGAGTCTTACACTTAAGTCTTTAATCAATTTTGAATTTATTCTTGTATATGTTATAAAGTAGTGGTTTAGTTTCATTTTCTCTGCATTTGTTGTTCATTTTCCCAACACCATTTATTAAATAGACTGTCTTTATGCTATTATATATTCTTATCTTCTTTGTGATGTATTAATTAATCACATAGGTATGGGTTTATTTCTGGGCTCTCCATTCTGTTCCATTGATCTATGTGTCTATATCTATGCCAGTACCGTGCTGTGTTGATTACTATGGCCTTATAGTATAGTTTGATATCAAGTAGCATAATACATCCACCTCTATTTGTCTCTCTCAAGATTGCTGCATCTATTTGGGGTTGTTTATGGTTCTATATAAATTTTTGGATTATTTTAGATTATTTGTTCTAGTTCTATGAAAAATGTTCTTGGTATTTTGATAGAAAGTACATTCAATATACTCATATTGATTGCTTTGGGTAGTATGGACATTTTAATGATTTTAATTCTTGCTATCCATGAACATGGTATATGCTTCCTCTTGTTTGTATCTTCCTCAATTTCTTTCTTCAATGTCCTATAGTTTTCCAAGTACAGGTCTTTTACCTACTTGGTTAATTTACTTCTAGGTATTATAAAAAGACAATTGACTTCTGAACATTTATTTTGTATCTGGCTGCTTTACTGAATTCACTTATCAGTTCTAGTAGTTTTTTGGTGGAATCTTTAGGGTTCTTTTTTTTTTAAAGATTTTATTTTTATTTATTTTTAGAGAGAGGGGAAGGGAGGGAGAAAGAGAGGGAGAGAAACAGCAATGTATGGTTGCCTCTCACATGGTCCTCATGGGGACCTGGCCCGCAACCCAGGCATGTGCCCTGACTGGGAATCGAACCAGGACCGCTTGGTTCCCAGCCCGCGCTCAATCCACTGAGCTACACCAGCCAGGGCTAGGGTTCTTTATATGTAGAATTGTGTCATCTGCAAATAATGACAGCTTTACTTCTTCCTCTCCATTTTTAATGTCTTTTATTTTTATTTTATTTTGTCTGATTGCTGTGGCTAAGACTTTCATTACTATGTTAAATAAGGGTGGTTGAAACAGACATCTCTGTCTTGTTCCAATCTTAAGGGAAATGCTTTTAGTTTTTCCCAGTTGATGTTGGCTGTGAATTTGTCTTAGAGGGCCTTTATTATGTTGAGGTTTGTTCACTTTATTCTCACTTTTTTGAGTTTTTTTATCATAATGGGTGCTAATTTTGTCAAATGCTTTTTCCGCATCTATTGATATGATCATATGATTTTCATCTTTCATTTTCTTTATGTGGCATATCACATTAATTGATTGTGGATGTTATATCAATTGTATTCTAGGAATAAATCCCACTTGATCATGGTGTATGATCTTTTTAATATATTGCCGGATTCAATTTGCTAATATTTTGTTGAGGATTTTAACATCTATGTTCATCAGGGATATTGGTCTGTAATTTTCTTTCTTTGTAGTATCTTTATCTGGTTTTAGAATCAGGATAATGCTGGCCTCATCAAATGAACATGTAAGTCTTCCCTCCTCTTGAATTTTTTGGAATAGTTTGAGAAGAATAAGTGTTAGTTCTTCTTTAAATGTTTGGTAAAATTCACTTTGAAGCCATCCATTCCATCACTTGATTTCTGAGTGTTTTTTGATTACTACTTCAATTTCATTGGTTTTAATTGGTCCTTTCAGACTTTCTGTTTTTTTTTCCTTGATTCAGTTTCAGAAGATTGCATGTTTCTAGGAATTTATCCATTTCTTCCAGATTGTTTAACTTGTTGCATATAATTGTTTGTAGTATTTTCTTACAATCCTGTGGTATGAGTTGTCACTTCTCCACTTTCATTTCTTATTTTATTTATTTGGGTTTTCTCTCTCTCTCTCTTTTGTTTTTTGATGAGTCTAATTAAAGGTTTATCAATCTTGTTTATCTTTTCAAGGAACCAGAACTTCATTTCACTGAACTTTTGTATTGTTTTTTAGCTTCTATTTCATTTTGCTCTTGTTCTGATCTTTATTATTTCCTTTCTTCTACTCCCTTTGACATTGCTTGCTGTTCTTTTTCCAGTTCCTTTAGAGGTAATGTTAGATTGTTATGTGAGATTTTTCTTGTTCCTTGAGGTAGGACTGTATTGCTGTGAATTTTCCTGTTAAGACTGTTTTCACTGTGTTCCATTGATTTTGTGTTTTTGTTTTTTCATTTTCATTTGTCTCAAGGCACCTTTTGATTTCTTTCTTGATCACTTTGTTAACTCATTCATTGTTTAGTAACATGTTATTTAGCTTTCATGTGTTTGTGTGTTTTTTAGTTCTTTTCTTGTAGTTCATTTCTAGTTTCACATCATGTTAGTGGGAGAAGATACTCGATATGATTTCCATCTTCTTAATTGTACTGAAACTTGTTTTGTGGCCTAACAGGTGGTCTGTCCTGCAGTATGTTCCATATGCACTTGAAAAGAATGTATATTCTGCTGCTTTGGAGTGAAATGATCTAAAAATATCAGTTAAATTCATCTGATCTAATTGTCATTTAAATCTGCTGTTTCCTTGTTTATTTTCTGTCTGGAATATCTATCCATTGATGTCAGTGGGTTGTTAAAAGTCCCTAGATTTGTTTTTCCTTTTTTTCCCATACTGTAGTGCTCAGTAAATATTTGTTTAATGCATTTGATGGCCTTACCTCCATTAAATGGATCTCTCACTGAACTACCTGAAATTTCTAACCTCTGATTTCCCTTCTAAAAATAATATACTCTGTGGACTGTAGTTATAAACATAAGCAGGTGCATTATCAGATTAATTTAAGTAGAGGGCTAAGGCCCTAGGAAAGGGAGTGCAGGACATTCAAAACTTTGATAGAGTGAGAGGATTATGAGAAGTCTGGTTCATGGGGTCAGGTTTTAATATTGGGCTACAGCATGAGGGGTGTGTGAATGGGGTAATAAATGAAAGGAAGCATGAAGGCACTAGGTATATGACAAAGAAAGAAGGAAAAAAGGGACAGGATACATGCAGAGACTTGATAAAACAAGGTACCTGAAGAAAAGCCATCAGAATGTGATTGGCTTTGAAGGTAAAAACTTGTTTTTTTTTCTTTTAAAATTTTCTGCTTTTCTGTATTATGCAAAATGATTACAATGAGCAGTGGTTTTCTTTATACTTTAAAAATCCTGATGACTTTTTTTACCTTTAATTTAATTTTTTCTTTTTTTTATTGTTGTTCAAGTATAGTTGTCTGCATTTACCCCACTACACTTCCCCATCCCAGCCATCCCACCTCTCTCCCCTGATTCGACCCCCCTTGGTTTTGTCCATGTGTCCTTATAGTTGTTCCTCAAAACACTTCCCCCCCTTGATGAGGTTTGTTTTTTAAAGATAACATGTCTGCCTTTTCTCTCTACAGATTTGCAGTACAGTGTCACAGATTTGTTTTTAATATTCTGTTCCAAATCATTTCTCCCTTGCCCATTATAATCAACCACCATATCTTTCTACCTACTGTATACAGAACACTTTGCCAAACACAGAGTTATATCAGAAAGAATAAAACAAAATTGAGGCTCTGATCTCACTCTCTCCTGGGAAGAGGAGAAACATGAAGAGGAAAATTATATTAGGAGATAACATATGCCAGCTGTCCACCATTGTGTCAGGGGTAAATACAAAGTGTTGTAAAGTTAACTATTGACTTAAATGAGCTGTTAACTTACTTAAGTGTGTCTATAAGACAACTTTGCATACTCTTCTATGAGTTAAAGATACTCTTGGTATTTTAAGCCTAATAATCAAGAATAGGGAAGAGAGCCAAGGCTTTTAACAGTTCAGTATGGTATTTTCAAAAGGCTAGTTGGCACTGTGTTTTGTATCTTCTCCAATATTTGTATGTAATAATTTCTTTTTCTAGCCTCAAGCTCAGCTTGAAGGTAATTGATGCATATTACTTTTTCTTTAATCCAGGGATTATCTAAAACAAGCAAGTGGAAATTTGCTAATGTTATCTTCAGAGAAGGAGAAGAAAAATCTGAACATTACTACTTACTGGATATGACTTTAAGGATAATCACCACTGTCTATTGAGTGTTTATCTTTAACTGGGAGTTCATCTCAATCCACATTGCAGTCTTATAAGGTTGATATTATTCTTTCTATTGCACAATTACAGAAAATATAATTCACAGGAGTTTGGTAGTTTTTTCCAAGTTTTATGTATATAAGTAAAACATGAGGTGTGAATCTAGATTTGCCTAATTTTGAGTCCATGGTCTTAACTAGTTCTCTGTACACCTTACTTGGACAAGTTTTAACCTCTATGAGCCTTAGATTTGTCATTTGACATGTAGAAGAAAAATTTCCCTCATAGTTTTGTTGTTAAAAGAGAATCAATATAATACTTTTAGCGGATATACAGTAAGTGTTGCTTCTATTTAAGACAAAAGCTGAAAGCTGCAGAAATGTCATTTAATGACCAGCTCTCAGGTAAAAATGGAGCTGAATTTCAAGTCCTCATTTCAGATTTTCAAGTTTTTTGGGACTTGTCCAACAAAGAAAAGAAAACTTGCAACATTAAAAGTATGTATGCTTATCCAAAACAAGAGCAAGCAGATATGATGATTTAATTTCAAATGATTTCTCTAAGAGTCAAAAGAGGGAATAAATTAAAGAATTAAGAATGAAACTAAAGATTTCTTTGTTTCAGCATGACCATTTGGATGAAAATGCAATCAACTGTTGTACTGCCTGACTGATTACCAGAACTTTTTTAAAGTATATTTTATTGATTATGCTATTACAGTTTTCCCAATTTTCCCCCTTTACCCTCCTCTGCCCTGCACCCCCCAATCCTCCAGCATCCCCCCTTAGTTCATGTCCATGGGTTGTATATATAATTTCTTTGAGTTCTCTGTTTTCTATACCATTTTTGACCTCTCCCCATCTATTTAATGCCTACCAGTTATGCTCCTTTCTCCCTGTACCTTTCCCCCCTCTTTCTCCCTTCTCCTTCCCCACTGAAAACCCTCCATGTGATGTCCATTTCTCTGATTCTGTTCCTGTTCTAGTTGTTTGCTTTGTTTTTGTTTTCGTTGTTTTTCTTTCTTTTATTTTTTTAGGTTCATTTGTTGATAGTTGTGAGTTTGTTGTCATTTTACTGTTCATAGTTTTTTATCTTCTTTTTCTTAGATAAGTCCCTTTAACATTTCATGTAACAATGACTTGGTGATGATGAACTCCTTTAACTTGACCTTATCTGAGAAGCACTTTATCTGCCCTTCCATTCAGAATGATAGCTTTGTTGGATAGATTATTCTTGGATGCAGGTCCTTGCCTTTCATGACTTCAAATGCTTCTTTCCAGCCCCTTCTTGCCTGTAAGGTTTCTTTTGAGAAATCAGTTGATAGCTTTATGGGCACTCCTTTGTAGGTAACTCTCTCCTTTCCTCTTGCTCCTTTTAAGACTTTCTCTTTGTCTTTAATATTGGGTAACTTGATGATGATGTGCTTTGGTGTGTTCTTCTTTGGGTCCAGCCTCTTTGGGACTCTGAGCTTCCTGGACTTCCTGGAAGTCTATTTCCTTCACCAGATTGGGAAAGTTTTCCTTCATTTTTTGTTCAAATAAGTTTTCAATTTCTTGCTCTTGTTCTTCTCCTTCTGACACCCCTATAATTCAGATATTGGAATGTTTAAAGTTGTCCCAGAGATTCAAAAGTCTCCTTTTATTTTTTTGAATTCTTGTTTCTTCATTCTTTTCCGGTAGATGTTTATTTCTCCCTTTGTTCCAAATCGTTGATTTGAGTCCTGGTTTTCTTCCTGTCACTGTTGGTTCCCTGAATATTTTGTTTTATTTCATTTTGGGTATCTTTTTCATTTGTTCTTTTGTTTTTCAACCAAGCTCGATAAGTTCTGTGAGCATTTTGATTACCAGGGCTTTAAATTCCATCAGATAAGTTGGCTATCTCCTCATCACTTAGCTCTCTTTCTAAAGTTTTATTCTGTTCTTTCATTTTGGCCCTATTTCTTTGTTCAGGGGCCCTGTTAAGTTGTAAGGGGGTAGGGCCTTCGGTATTCACTAGGGCAGGACAACCCTCTTTTCACCAGAACTTGTGTGGAAATGCGGAATGTAAAGAAAGGACTCTGGTCCTTGGAACTAGGGCTAGCTTTATGGAGAAGTAACCTGTACTGTCACACAGGGCCCCATGTTCAGATACATGCTCAAATTCTTCATAATTTTTGAACAAGACACCTACATTTTCATTTTGCACTGGCCCCAAAATTACAAAGCCAGTCTAAGAACCTTCATTGTCCCCTAGCTCACCTCGTTGAAATGCCCTCAATCCAATGAACACTTTCCCAGGAGAGTGCTTGGAATGCTGCTTTAGCACATTCCCTTTTGTTTTTGTTAGCAAGCAATTATCCACCCATTTTTTCAGGTTATGTATAGTGCATGCTATGTATAAAGTTGTAGGTGTGCAAAGATGAAAGCAATACAGTAAAAAGGAGCCTGGATGTCTTTTTTTAGGAAAGAAAAACAACACAACCATTGCCAGAATGACTGTGTTGACAATAACACTTTGGAATGACTTCTTTAGCGGGAAGTTTTGAATTTCTGTGCATTGTTAGCTTTGGGTGGGGTCTGAGTATCAGCATTTTCTCAAAATATCCTAAGTCTTTCCATTGTATAACCAGAATTGAGGACCACTGAATTGAAAACTCAATCAACTTTATTGACAGATGGGAGATCAATTATGACTTTAATTTCTTTGTTAAAGGACATTGTAAACACAATCTACATATAAGTTTTTTGGCCTCTATTTAAAAAGAAAGTTTGCTGACCCCTAGAGAAATAATTGTAAATTCCATTTATAATATCAAATAAATATAACAAAAAAGTTAGATGACCTCTACACTGAATACTATATAATATTTCTTGGAAGAATTAAAGGCCTAAATAAATGAGAGCTATACAGTGCTTATGAATTAGAAGACTCTGTATTGCTAACAGGTCAATTATTCCCAAACTGACCTATTTAATGCAATTCCAATTGAAATTTCCATGAGACGTGTTTGTAGAAATTATCAAGGCAATTCTAAAGTGTATAGGAAAATGCAAAGCATCTAGAAAGGCCAAAACATTTTGAGAAAAGATTGAGAAAGAAAAAGATGGTTGGGGGAGTCACACTACCTAATTTCAAGATTTACTCTCTAATTTCAGTAATTAAGACAATGTGATATTGGTTAAAGGACAGACAAATAGATGAAGGGAATAGAATAGAGTCTGCTAATAGACTACACATACATATACAACTAACTGATTTACAAGAAATATGCCAAGGTAATTCAATTCGAAAAGGATAATCTTTTCCACAAATGGTCTGGATCAACTACATAAACAACTTAACCCCCTTACACACCATACAAAAATTTTAATTTGAAATGGATCTGAGTGTGATCATAGACCTTAAAATAAAAGCTAAAGCTTGGGTTAAGCAAAGATTCTAAATAAGACATGGAAAAGCAAAACATGGTAAATGACCTAATCAAAAATCGAAATTTTTATTTTTAAAAGACACCACTAAAAAGAATAAAAGACAAGGCACAGACTGAGAAACAATTATTTGCATATGAAGAATGGTCAGAGAGCTGCAATAACGCTGGCTGTGAAGATGTGGGAAGGGGGTGATAAGACAAGAAATGTGGGTGGTCTCTAGAAGTTGGTGAGTCAAGGAGGCAGATTCTCCGTTTCCGTCAGAAACACAGCCCTGTCAGAACCTTGTCATTTTAGCCCAGTGAGACTCATATCAGACATCTAACTTACAAAACTGTACAAATAAATTTGTATAGTGTTAATCCACTAAGTTAATGGTAATTGTTACAGTAGCAAGAGGAAATTAATATATTCCTTAGGGTTTTCTACATAAACAATCATGTTGTCTCTGCATAGACAATTTCAGTTCTTCCTTTCTAATCTTTACGACGTTTCCTTCCTAGTTTTTCTTTATTGCACTGCCTGTGAACTCCAGTGCCATGATGAACAGAAAAGGTGACAGCAGATAATCCATTGTCTTATTTCCAGTCTTTGGTGAAAACTTTTACACCATTCAGTGTGATCCAAGATGTAAGTTTTTCACAGTTACAATTTAGCAAATTGAGGAAGTTCCCTTTTTTTCCTAGTTTGCTAAGAATGTTTATTATGGAAGTCATAATTTTGTTAAGTCTTTTTTATGTAACTATTGAGATGATTTTCAGTGTGGCAAATTATTTATTGATTTTCTTTTTTAGATTTTTAAATTATATTTTATTGGTTATGCTAATATAGTGCTCCTGATTTTTCCCCCTATGCCTCTGTCCACCCAGGACCCCCCACTCCCTCAGGCAATCCCCGCACCATTGTTCATGTTCATGGGTCATGCAAGTAAGTGTTTGGCTACTCCATTTCCTATACTGTACTTTACATTCCCATGGCTATTCTGTAACTACCTATTTGTACTTCTTCATCCCCTCACATATTCACTCATTCCCCCACAACAACCTCTCATCTGACAACCATCAAAACCCTCTCCATATCGCCCTGGTCGGTGTAGCTCAGTCGATTGAGTGCGGGCTGGGAACCAAAGGGTTGCTGGTTCGATTCCCAGTCAGGGCACATGCCTGGGTTGCGGGCCAGGTCCCCAGTGAGGGCCATGTGAGAGGCAACCATACATTGCTGTTTCTCTCCCTCTCTGTCTCCCTCACTTCCCCTCTCTCTAAAAATAAATAAAATCTTTAAAAAAAATTAAAAAAAAACCCCAAACACTCTCCATATCCATGATTCTGTCTCTGTTCTACTTGTTTGACTTAGTTTGGTTTTTAGACTCAATTGTTGATGGATATGTATTTCTGCCTTTTTATTGTTCATAGTTTTGATCTTTTTCTTAAATAATTTCCTTTAATATTTTATATAATAGTGGTTTGCTGATGATGAACTCCTTTAGTTTTTCTTGTCTTGGAGGCTCTTTGTCAGCCCTTTAATTCTAAGTGACAGCTTTGCTGGTAGAGCATTATTGGCTGTAGATCCCTGCTTTTCATGACTTAGAATATTTCTTGCCAATCCCTTCTAGCCTGCAAAGTTTCTTTTGAGAAATCAGCTGACAGTCTTATAGTAACTTCCCTGAAGGTAGCTAATGTCTTTTCTCTTGCTGCCTTTAAGATTCTCTCTTTATCTTTAACCTTGGGCACTTTAATTATGATGTGTCTTGGAGTGGGCCTTTTTGCATCCACCTTGTTTGGGATTCTCTATGTTTCCTGGGACTTGAATGACAATTACCTTTACCAAATTAGGGAACTTTTCTTTCATTATTTTTTCAAATTGATTTCCAATTTCTTGCTCTTTCTCTTCTCCTTGGGAGAAGAATCCCTATGACGCAAATGTTTGACCTCTTGAAGTTGTTCCAGAGATGCTTAAACTATCCTCATTTTTTTGGATTCTTTTTTCATCTTGTTGTTCTGATTGGTTGTTTTTTGCTTCCTTATGTTCCAAATCATTGCTTTAATTCTCAGCTTCATCCACTCTATTGTTTCCCTGTAAATTATTCTTTATTGCAATTAGCATGTCATCCATTTCTGATGGGATCTTTTTTATGCTGTTGAGGTCCTCACTAAGTTCTTTGCACATCCTTATAACCAGTGTTTTGAGCTCTGTGTCTAGTAGATTGCTTATCTCCATTTCCTTTAGCTCTTTTTCTGGAGTTTTGATCTGTTCTTTCATTTGGGCCATGTTTCTTTGTCTCCTCATTTTGGCAGCCTCCCTGTGTTTGTTTCTGTGTGTTAGGCAGAGCTGCTTTGATTCCATGTCTTGGTACTGTGGTCAGTTGTAGTAGGTGTCCTGTAGCATCCAGTGGCACAATTTCCCCTATCACCCAAGCTGGGTACTCAAGGTGCATTCTTTGTGTGTGCTGAGTACATCCTCCTTTTGTAGTTGAGCTTTGGTTGCTATAGGCAGATCAATGGGAGATCAATTTACCCAGACTGGTCAGCTGCAAGGATTTTCTGTGACCACTTACCACCAACCTCTGCCCTCCATGGAGGATTAGCTGTGCAGAGGCATGGTGGTGGTACTCTGATGGGGTCTGTAACTGTCCACAAGGTGTACTGTCCCCAGTAGAGCAGGCCAATGTCATTCCCCACCTTGTATTTTGTCCAAGGCCACCCAGCCTGCGCTATAAAGAAATCTGGGGGGAAAAAAAAAAGAAAGAAATCTGAGATGGCTGCTACTTGTGCTGGGCTGGGAGATCCTCAGCCGAAGCCAAGCTGTTATTCTAGGCTAGCTGCTGCTCATTGTCAATCTCTCCTTCTATATCCATCAAGATTTGCTCTATATAATTAGGTTCTCTTGTGTTGGGTGCATAAATGTTTACGAGGGTTATAATCTCTTGTTGGATTGATTCCTTTATTATTTTGCCCTCCTTTGTCTCTTTTTATAGCTTCTGTTTTTAAAGTATTTTTGACTGACATAAGTATTGCTTTCCCAGCTTTTTTCATTTCCATTTGCATGAAATATCTTTATCCATCCTTTTACTTTGAGTCTATGCATGTCTTTCATTCTGAGGTGGGTCTCTTTTTTTTTTGTGGAGACCTCAATAAACCAGAATTATCTTCTGGAGGGCAGGCCCCTTGTAGTACAGGCCTCCCCTGCTACATGAGTTTTCCAGGAATCTACCTGTATCTGTATACCAGCTGGTATTTTTGTGAGAGGCTGTGTTCACCTTCAATGAATGTGTTTTGAAGACACTTTCAAGCATTTGCCCTTTTCATGATGGGTGATTTACAAGTGCACCTGCCCACACTGTGCTCAGTGTTCAGGAGTTTTTGATCAAAAACAGTATGACCCTGCTGTCCTACCCTTCCTATTCACCCAGTCTCACCCCAGGTGATTTTTTTGTTGTTTCCTTTGTCAAAAAATGTCTTCAAAGGGAAAAATTTTGCCGATGTGGAATAGGTGAAAGAAAAAATGGCAGAAGCACTAAAAGGCATCACAATCAGGAAGTTCAAAAACTATTTTAAGCAGTGGATAAAACATTTCAATAGGTGCATTGCATCAAATGGAGAGTACTTTGAAGGTGACTGAAGTTTAATTATGTAAGAATAAATACACAATTTTTTAAGAATAAATTCCACTTTTTATAGGCGGTCCCTCCTATACATAGGGTTTTTTTTTTTTTTCTTGTCCATTCATCTACCCTATGTCTTTTCTCTGGAATGTTTAACCCTTTATATTTAAAGTTGTCATTGATAGATATGTACTTATTCTCATTTTATTTTTTATAACTATGTTTCTCTTTTCTTCCTTTCTTCTTGTTAAAGAAGTCTCTTTACACTTCTTGTAATACTGGTTGGGTGGTAATGAACTCCTGTAGTTCTTTTTATGTTCTGGGAAGCTCTTTGTTTCTCCTTCCATTTTAGATGATAGTCTTGATGGGTAGAGTAATCTTTGTTGTAGGTCCTTGCTTTTCATCACTTTGAATACTTTCTGCCAATCCCTTTTAGCCTGAAGTGTTTCTGTTGAGAAATGAGCCGACAGTTTTATGGGAGCTCCCTCGTTGGTAACTAGCTGTCTTTCTCTTGTTGCTCTTAAGATTCTCTCTTTGCCTTTAATCTTTGCCGTTTTAATTATGCTGTGTCTTGGTGGGAGCCTGTTTGGCTTTATCTTGATAGGGGCTTTCTGTGCTTACTTGACAGGTGTGTCTCTCTCCTTCACTAGATTAAGGATGTTTTCTACCATTATTTCTTCAAATAGGTTCTCTATCCCTTGCTCGCTCTCTTTTCCTTCTGATACCCCTATGATGTGAATATTGTTAAATTCAATGTTGTCTCAGAGTTCCCTTACACTTTCATCATTTTTTTAAATTCTTTTCTTTTTGTTGTTCTGCTAGGATGTTTTCTGTTATCTTGTCCTCTAAATTGTTGACTTGATTTTCTGCTTCATCTAACCCGCTGTTAATTCCTTCTAATGTATTCTTCATTTCTGATACTGTAGTCCATATTTCTGACTGATTTTTATTTTTGGTTTCTATGTTTTTTTTATGCTTACTATCTCTTTGTTTAATTTCTCATTGAGTTTATCCCTTCTTCCCCTAAGATTCTTGAGCAACCTTGTAAACACTGTTTTAGACTCTGTATCTGGTAGATGGCTTGTCTCCATTTCATATAGTTTTATTTTTCTCTGGGGACTTCTCCAATTCTTTCATTCGGGTTATATTACTTTGTCTTTTCACTTAGGCTGCCTTTTCATGTCTCCATTTTTCCCACCAGTCTGGATGTGGCTTCTTCTATAATTCTTGGTTATAAGACTTTTGTTCAGCTAGTCTTCAGTTGATTATTCACGTTGATGTTTCTAGTTTACTTGTCATTTGCATTTGGTCCTGGGAAGAGATGAGTGTAACTTCCACTTACTCTGTCACCATCTTGCATCCTCTACCATCTCTGTATCCTGTGTTGAGGTGTCTGTCCAGAGATTATGCTCATTCTTAATTTGGTTGGTTGTTTTCTTATTCTTGAGGATATATATATATCCTTAAGATATTTATATATTTATATACCCATTTTATATATCCTCAAATATATTTATATAAATATATAATGTATAAATTTATATTAATATATAACTATATATTAATATAAATATGTTCGATAAATATATAAATGCTTCCTCTACAATCAGGGGCTTCTTTCTCTTCTTCCAGGGAGAGCTTGGTGAGTCCCCACTTCAAGTCCCCACCTTGGTGAGGACCTATGTTCTCTGCTTGGGGAGGCCCATTTCTGGGCAGCCAAGAGACGTATCACTGATGGTGACATCACTTGCCAGCTCTAGACCAAGTGGACTCCACCTGACCTAACTTTGGAGGAGATGAAGGCTCTCTTCCTCATCCCCACTAAGCAGAGTACTCCCCTCACAGAAGCTGAATGTGCTGAGGACTGGCACAGGGCTGGGGCAGAGTTCACTGCCGGATGATCCTGAGGTGTGGTTTGGTCTCTGTGGCCTGCCCCAAAGTCCCAAGTGCGATGCTCTGACCTTCTGGCACCTTCTGTGAGGCCCCTTATAAGGTCCCTTCTGCTCACACAAGCTCAAATGAGTCTTACTGTTATGCAGATCATTTCTGAAAATGCTTTCTATTTCTTACTTTCAACTGATTTTCAGAAACAAATACCAGGTTGAATTGTTGATAGAAACACCCAAGCTTTTGTTAGTGGAATATGTGATTTAAAATAAAAATAAAAACAAAACTATATATTTCAGAATATCATTGCTAACTGTATTTTTTTATATAGGGGTGAGTCCACAATGGCAATCTAAAAAGTACTTATCATAATTCATAATAAAGAACTCTTATTTATGTTTATGTTTTGTTATTCATCTTTCATAATATCTATAGCTTATTGATAAGAATATAGCAGAAATAAATTTAGATCATTTAAATGTGTATAATGAATTTCTTTCAGCTTCTGTACAGTGACTCATTAGTCTGGGTCCATAAATTAACAGCTTAGGACAGTAAGGTATGCACTACTAGTGGCAGGTGGGCAGTTGAGTATTATTGCATAGCTCTTGTGCATTAAATAATTTTCAAAAGATTTTTTAACTCTCAGAAGATCTGTAGTGGGGTCAAATCAGCCACATGGGAGCTACCAAATGCATGTTAGACAGTTGGGTTCAGAAGGGTGACTTGCTCTTTAGCTTAAGACAAAGATTGGGCACCAGACATTCCTTGTGTAACTGAAAAGTAATTTAATCTAAAGATATGCTCATAGTCAAGCAGAGGAATGGAAATTTTAGGTCTCGTGTCCATCAGGCCAGTTTAAACTGCGACTCTGCCTCTTACTAGTTTTATGACTTTAGGAAAATTATTAGTAACTCTAAGTCCCCTTTCCTCATCTATGAAATCAGTGCAATAGTAGCATCTATTTCAAAGGGTTGTTGTGAGAATTAAATGAGGTAACTCATGCATGATGCTCAACAGAGATTTTGACACTTAATAAACACTGAACAAATGTTAGCTGTTATGATTACAACCATTATTACCATTACTGTTACTCCTACTGTTACTGTATATAGAAAGGGTGTCAACTTTGGAATCAGACAGACCTGATGCCACCATTTATGGCCATGTGACCTTGTGTGAGTTAGTTGTCTTTGTTGAACATCAGTGTCCTCATTTCTAAAATGAGAAAGATGACAAATATTTTCTGGGATTGTCATCTAGCACAGGGCCTGTTGCATTGTAAGCACTTAAAAAGGTGTGTCTTCTCCATCCCTTCTCTAGTACTCTCTGAGATGCTTCTTCTTACCCAAAGAACAAATACTGGTTAAAATATAGGCCAAGTCACTGTTACAAGAGATCCTGAAATAACAAATTGTCCCTCCTTTATGCAAGGGCTAATATGTAGCCTAATGTCAGAGATGTGGTCTCTCTCCCTGCTGTTGCTCTGACCTCCTCTATGTTACAACCTCTAGGAAAAGGACAGAGGTAAGGGGATAGCATGCATCCTTTTTTGAGAAAATTTTCCAGAAGTCATGTGCCTTTCTTCTGCTCATACCTCATTGGCTGGAACCTAATTATTGACTACACCTCGCTGCTAAGAAAGGAGGAGTTATCTTTGGCTGGGCATGATGGTAGGGTGGTAGGTGAGGCTATCAGCCTCTGCCAAGATATATTTCCAACCTCGACCTACTAGATGAAATGAGTTCAGAGATGCAATTTTCCTCTAGCACGGTAAAGGTGAGATCCCTGGGGAATGAGAAAAGAAAAAAAAGGCTGTGTTCATTGTTCAAAAGATGAAGAGTAGTATGCTTGCATAACTGGTCTTATATTTGGGGTATTAACAGAGCTTAACATGACAGTGGTTGCTTTTGTTTCTCATTTCTTTCCTGCATTACAACGCATGGTTGCTAAGGATGATCAAGTTACTTATTATCTCCAGCTTTCATTAAGCTCAGAGAAAAACAATCCTTCTTGTTTGGTGGTTGAGAGAGGCGAGCATTGAAAGGACTTGCAAACAGTGCCACCGCGATAGATGCTGAGAAGGAAGGAAGCCGAGGATCGTTTGAGAGCCCCTTGGAGGCTGCTACTCAGAGGGGAGGTGGCCCTTGAATTGAATTCATTGCTATGATGGATGGGGCACTCTCCATCAAAACACTCAGGAAATAATGAATACTCTTTTTGAAACCACACCTCATTAAATGCTTAAGGGTCCTAAGATCTGCAGGCATGCAGAGAGGGAAATCCATGAGGGCTGGAGCAGACAGCAAAAGCTTTTAGATAAGGTGAGTTTTAAGAACATTTTGGGTAGATTTAGAGATGTGAGAATGGTGTGAATTCCAGCGTGGGAGCAGTATGAGCAAAGACATGGCATGTGCTGGATTCCTGAAGTGGGAAAATGGGCTGGGCATCAGTAAGTGTCCTTCACATAGTATACGTGCCTCATTCTCTGGTCTTAAGACAATTACAGAATAAATCCTAGTAACTTTTGCCTTGTCCTGTGTGGCTCTTCGTCACATACAGGGTACAGAAATGAACAATGGCAGAGTTGTACTTAATGCCGCTAAGCTTTCCATTCAGTGTTGGCAGCTTCAGTATATAATTTTCTAAGACAGAAAATTCCCTGGCTTGGGATTTTGCCAGAAATTACTTTCCCTCAATTAAATTCTAGTTTGATGCAATCATTGCTTTAAAATTGTCTTAAATTTAAACCATCTAATAGCCAATTTTGGAATGAAGAAAATGGGAGAAATTCAACACATCCCAGAGTATCCACTCATTGAAAGTGAGATCCAAGAACAGGAAAAAAAGCAGAACTCTGTCTGTCTTCGGACATAGAGTGCCAGTGAGTGTCATAACAGGGTGGTCTTGACCAGCAAGCACATCCTTTTGTTGGCTTAGCACAAATCAAATCAAGCCTTCAGAGGAAGTACAGTTTGATCATATTCATTACATTCAAGTACAGATTTGACTTATTCATTAGCTGCTTTCTTTCTTTTTATCATACTGGCATATTCCAGACTGGCTGGCCAGAGGGTGCAAAAGAATTGGCCATATTCTGGTTCCCTGAACAGTGACTGGGTCCTAGCTCTATGAATTGAGTGTGGAGAAAGATTGATTGTACTGATCAGTGATAAATTGCATGGAGGTGCATAGTACGTGGTAGGTGCTCATTATGTACCTGAATGAATGAATGAATGAATGATGAATATTAAAAGAAGAATATTCTTTCTTCTTCAATAGGGTGGGCTTGTCTTCTTCTAAACATCTCTTCTTAGGTGTAGTGTGGCACTCTTATGACGGTGTACTGCATTCCTCAGGGATTTTTCCTGATTTCACTTATGAGTAAATGCTACCAGGTGGTGCAGGTAAGTTCCTTGGAAACGTTTTGTCCTTTCTTGTCTTTGCTTCTAGGCTTTATTAGGTGGAGCCCAGGCAGCCTTTAGTCTATGGCTAATTTTGCCCCACAATTGAGATGATTGCCTTGTGAGCACTGTTCCTGATACCCCAGGTTGTATAAGATTTTTCTAGTCGCTGTTGGGAACTTAGACACTTCCTGGCCCCGTGTGAATTGCATGGGTATTTCATCTGTTCCTTTAGCTCAGAGAGTTTCCTCACAGACATGTGTGGGGAGAAATAAGAGTAGGATTCCTGTGCAGATCTCTGCAATATTCTTTTGAATAACCAATCTAATAGTGCAGGTCTCTCTTCTTGGACATTGTAGATTTGTCACTCTCTTCTTCTGCCACCTTAGATTTCTTGAAGTCCCAAAGCCATCTCTACAACCCTAGATAAACCACTGACCTTTGCCTGGATTCTCCCTTCCTGGGATGTGGTCTGTTATCTCTTTCCAGGTAATAAGTTGGGGGCAATTGTGGGATTTCTCTCCTTTGTTTCCCTCTCTCAGGGATCACTGTCCTAAGCTGCCTATTGTTCAATGTCTGAAACCATTGTTTCATATTTTCTCTTACTGTTTTAGTCTTTTGACATGGGAGTGTAAATCTGATCTGTTTTTTCATCTTGGCTGCAAGCAGCAGCAGTGCATAAAATGTATGTACAAGACCATTCATGAAAGTATTGTTGTTTCTGAAGAATAATTGGAAATAAGCAAAAAGCAAGACAAAGACTGAAATCAGGATGTGTGCAATTGTGGTTTCATATAATATGTGTTGTGGTGTCCATACAATGTGACACTATATAACCATTAAAACTCACATTTTCAAAAAATATATAATGACATAGGGATATATTTTTGATATTATGTTTATTGAAAAGGGCATATGTAAATTTATTTTTATAATCTTAATTTTATAAAAAGTATATATTTATACATTGCAATATAAATCTATACTTTATATATAATTGAATACATTAAATTATATACAAGTTAAATTATGTAAATATATGTATATAATATCACAAAAATGTGTACAATACAATGTATGGTCTATATTAACAAATATAAATAATGAATATATAATATTCAAATGCATATGTATGATAGATTAAATGTGGATGTATATATATTTTATAAATATATACATATATATTTTAATATGTATGTATAAAAAAGAACATATATGTAGTCTTTAACATAATGGATCAAAAAATGTTCAGAGAAAAAACTTGAAAGCAAATACATTAAAATGGAAAGTATATATTTTCCTAATTTTTATAATCAATACATAATAATTATCAAGTAAAAGTATTAATCAAACTTTTTAAAAGTAGGGATTTCAATAAAGAACCTGCGAAAATGAATTTTACGGCCCTGACTGGTGTAGCTCAGTGGACTGAGCGTAGGCTAGGAACCAAGCAATCCCGGTTCAATTCCCAGTCAGGGCACATGCCTGGGTTGCGGGCCAGGTCCCCAGTGAGGGCCATGTGAGAGGCAACCACACATTGCTGTTTCTCTCCCTCTCTTTCTCCCTCCCTTCCCCTCTCTCTAAAAATAAATAAAAATAAAATCTTTAAAAAAATGAATTTTACTATAAGTCAAGATATTTATTGGGGAGGCTATTTTTTAATGAACATAATAATCAGAAATATATATAGCTCTCTTATTTGACAGGCACTATTCTAAGTGCTTTTTATGTGTTAACCATTTAATCTTCACAATAGCCCATTAAAATAGTAATAATTATGTCTCTATTGAGGAAACTGTGGCACTGAGAGTTTAAGTCACTTTCCCAGCTATTAAGTTGCAAAATCAGGATTTAAATCCAGGCAGAGTGGGTCCAGAGTTGTTCTTTCTCACCAGCCATCCTGCCTCACTCCCTATAACTATGGGTTAGAAAGGGCTGGGGAAGCTTTCTTGATCAAGCCTGGGAAAGAGCTACAGATGACTGGAATACTGAGGCATCAGTAATATGCCTGGGAGATATTCACTTATCAGAGAGGACTCTCTGTCCCAAATTCTCTGGGCACTGAGCAGATGTTAGAGTTGTTGCCCGAAATGCAATAGAACAAAAAGCTAATAGAGCAACAATTTGAACCCAGAGTCACAGGTAACTACGCTTTTCCAGTTCTAACCAGGTGCCTCTCACCACTTGACTATTGGCCTGACATCTAGGGATCGAAGACCTAACTTTTTCTTGCAGCCTACTAACTAGATAGAAAGAAGATGTAGCGGGTGGACTGGGCGGTAAGTGTGCCTCACTAAATTTAGTGAATTGGTTCACCTTCAGGCAAGTTTTCTCCCAAAGCCCCAGAGACCACACTTCCCAGCAATGTTGAGCAGGGAGGAAGAGGGCTGACCCACGCTCTGCAGAATATCCACCGAGGCAGGGCTTCCCGCACACGGACACCCTGGGGCAATTATGGCTTTGACTACATGAGATCACTCGCAGTGGAATGCCTCATTATAGGTTTAAACCCAAGCCATAAATCCAACTTTCCTCCTTTAATATAAGAAAGTTTCTGATTATTTTCAAGAACACCTGGTGCAAAGTGAGGCAATCTCATATGGTAAGGAGGATGAATAACTTAAACTTCATTCCCATAAATTTCTTTAACCTGGAAGGAAGTCTTTAAGGCTATCTGCATACATGGCATGTCTGATTTTCCTTGAATGATGTGTGAAATGTTTAAGCAGACCAGCAGATTCCCAGGGTTCTAAAACCTCCCTTGGATTCAGCCTTGCTTTCTGTCTAGACAAGTGTCAAAAATTATTGAGGACTGCTTTTTTAGTTTGACTAGAAATGTTCTTTTTTTTCATCCAAAGAGATCTTGCTTACAATTATTTCTTCATTCTGCATCCCAGACTTCCAGTTTGCAGAAGTAGAAAAATCAATATAAATAGCTTAGTGCTGACAAATGCTCCAATTACCAATACTTGTGTGCAATATAGCAAAGACTGTCAACCAGTTAACTCTACTGCTTTCTTAATGTTGCTTGTCACAAGTGAACACAGTTATTACTTATAATTATTTCTATAAGCACTGTTATCCTCTGCACTTCCTTCCAAATGCCCTACTGATTTTCAAGTGAAATTATTTTGAGATGAGAATCAATGACTTTTTATATAAGATTCTTTAGGTTTCCCAAGTAAAGACATTTTCATTTTAGACTTTGTATTCTCTCTCTGGTTCAAATAATGTAAGAAGAGATGGAGATGTTCCTCTATGGACATTGAAGACCAGATAATAAATACTCCCTTAATAAGCCATTAACATTCTGCTTTCATTATATGCACTTTAAACCAGTGTGTTTTAAACTCTAATTTACACACAAGTCATCTGAGGATCCTATTAAAACTGAGGTTCTGTCTCGGTGGTGCTGGGAGGAGCTCCAGCATTTACAGTTCTAAAATACTCTTGGATGGTATCTCATTGTGGTTCTAATTTGCATGTTTCTGATGGTTAGGAACATTGAGTATCTTTTCATATGTCTATTGGCCATCTGTATGTCCTTTTTGGAAAAGTGTCTATTCAGGTCCTTTGCCCATTCTTTAATTGTTTTTGTGGGGGGGCGGGTTGAGTTTTGTAAGTACTTCATAAATTTTTTGTATTAACCTCTTATCACGTGTATCAGCAAATATGTTCTCACATTCTGTGGGTTGTCTTTTAATTTTGTTGATGATTTCCTTTGCAGGGCAAAAACTTTTTAGTTTGATGTAGTCCCATTTGTTTATATTTTCTTTTGTTTCCCTTGCCTGGGGAGATATGTCCAATAAAAAATTGCTACAAGGAATGTCTGAGATTTTGATGCCTATGTTTTCTTCTAGGATTTTTATGGTTTTGAGTGTAACATTTAAGTCTTTGATCCATTTTGAATTTATTCTTATGTGTGGTGTAAGAAGGTGGTCTAGTTTCATTTTTCTGCACATATCTGTCCAATTTTTCCAACACTACTTATTAAATAAACTATCTTTCGCCCATTTTATGTACTTGCTTTCTCTGTCAAATATTAATTGACTATAAAGGTATGGGTTTATTTCTGGGCTCTCTATTCTGTTCCACTAATCTATATGTCCATTTTTATGTCAGAACCAGGCTGTTTTGATTACTATAGCTGTATAGTATAGTTTGATATTAGGTAGCGTGATTCTTCCAACTTTGTTCTTTTTCTCAGGATAACTGTCGCTGTTGCTTTTGTGGTCCCATGTAAAGTTCTGAAAGACCTGTCAGTATGACTATCATCAATAAGTCAACAAACAACAGGTGTTGGGGAGGATGTGGAGAAAGCGGAACCCTAGTGCACTGTTGGTGGGAATGCAGACTGGTGCAGCCACTGTGGAAAGCAGAATGGAGATACCCCCCAAAATTAAAAATGGATCTGCTTTTTGATCTGGTGATGCCATTTCTGGGAATATATCCAAAGGAACCCAACACACTAATTTGAAAGATCATAAACACCCCTATGTTCATTGCAGCATTATTTACAATAGACAAAGTGTGAAAGCAACCCAAGTGTCCATCAATAGATGAGTGGATATACAATTATGGAATACTTACACAATGGAATACTACTTGGCCATAAAAAAGAAGAAAATTTTGTCCTTTGCAACAGTATGGACAGACCTGGAGAACATTATGCTAAGTGAAATAAGCCATTCAGAGAAAGACTAAAACCATATGATTTCACTCATATGTGGAATCTAATGAACAAACTGAACTAACAAGGAAAATGGGGACAGACTCAAAGATGGAGAGCAGGATGAGAGCTGTTCGTGGGGAGGACAGGGGGTTGAGGGAGCGAGCAAAAATGAAAAAGGACTCATAGACATGGACAACAGTATGGTAATTGCTAGGGCAGGGGAGGGAAAAGGGGCCCAAATGGTAATAGAAAAAATATAATAAAGATTAAATAAAAAACCTTCCATCTTTATTTTCATACTGCACAAAAAAATATAGAGGGAAAATGTAATAAATAGATAGATAAATATACTTGGAGAAAAGTACATTTTCTCTCATAAGGATTTACACTGAAAGCCATAGCTTTGATTGTGAATTTCAAATCCCGCCTGCAAATGGAATTATCAGCATCTGAACAAGGTGAAGTACAGACAGAATTTCCTCAAAATTCCAGAAATAAGATCATGGCTCCAAGAAATCTCAGGCTTGCCCACCTGAATAAATTACCTCTATAAATGCATACCTTTTGGATAGGGAGATTCCTAGGATACCACTCTGTCTCTAGCTAGAATATATCTATAAGAATTTTTCTTCTTTCTAAGCTAAAAGGGCCTGGAAGATGGGTGACAGTGGAAGGAAATGAAAAAGAGAAGGGGAAACAAAAAAACAGAAGCCATCCCTAAAGAGGCAAAATGATCAGGGTAGAAGAAATTTTAAATAAATGCTAATTGTGAAGTAAAACATTAAGACTGAAAATTTGACTATATGGTAATAAAAAGAAGTATTAGTAACCTTTTTGAGTGTTAATGGTACCATTGTATATTCAAAATGTATGAATGAATGAATAAGTTAACTTAAAATATTTGTTGAATATTTACTAAGTATTGGGCACAGTACTAATTATTGGCAATAGAGAGCAAACTTGGACAAGGTTCCCACCTTCATGAACTTTGAATCTAGTGAGAAATAGACCTGGCACAAATACCTGCACTTATAACAAAGATGTGCAAAAAAAAATGAAACCGGGTATGGAGTGTGTAGTAAGGGTACTTAATCAAATCCGGAACATCAGGGAACTCTTGCATGAGATAATAATGCAGCTAGTCATCACAACACAAAATGTCTTCACGGCATGCTCAGGGGTAAGTGGTCATGTAAGGAGACTTATGAGATTGTCAGGAGAGGTGGGATTTGGGCATATATGGATAGAAGAGGGCTTGAGGAAAAAATTCCTAGTAACATTTCACCATTGTCAAGACATCATACATCACAGTTCCTTCCTACAGGGGCAAAGAAAATAGAACACATCATAGAATTGCGGTACCTAGAAAGTACAGTTGACACTTGCCAGTGTACTTGGGAAGCAGAAAATGTGATAGCTCCCATCTCTGATTGTTTTATGTAGGTTTGATGTTTGCTCTGAACCTGGAAAGAGTCTGAAAAGTGTCTTTGGAATGCTTCGGGGACCTGGCCTTTAACTCAAGCACAACATAGTTTGTCTTCATTTCATCTTGCTAAAAACCTTTTTCTTTCTTTCTTTCTTTTGATTGTTTGTTTATTGGAAGATTTCTGGATTTCATTACAATTAAAAGGCCTTACGGGGTTTACACAATTTCATCAGCTTGATAAACGAACAGCAAAATCAGGACAAGAAAAAGAAACTCAGGAGCAGATTTCAACTCAGAAAGGGTAATGATTTTATTGCTTAAGGGAGAAGAAACGAAAGAAAGTGCCCTTTTCCAGGTGAATAAATTATTACAGCTATATGATTTATAATCATTGATGGCAAAGGACAGGCAGGGGACAATTAACAAGCACTTTCTCCTATCTTTGGACAAAACTCTATTCACATGTTTCAGGAAACATCATTGTCGACCATTGCTTTCAAAAACCCACGGGGGAAGCTGCACGACCTCCCTTGGGAAACCTGGGATACATTATTTTCATCCTTTGATTAGTAATGTTTGTTTCCTCTGGCATCTACCCTAAATTTGTCTGCTGCTACATATACCATTATTTTTTTCTCTGTTGGCAGCAGAAGCAGCGAATGCATTACTATCTGCATAATGATGTGCTTTAAAGCTTCTATTCCTCTTTGGGTTTCTTTTCATTAAGTTGTACATATCCTAAATCAATGTTTACAATGGAAATCAGCATCCAAAATCAGTGGCAGAGAAGCCAAGAGAATAAACTAGGAGCAATTCTGAAAATACCAAGCCAGAGCTAAGTCTTTGTGTAAATAAAAAAATTATGAGAGATTTTCCGAGGGAGCTTGACTTGGATTCAACTGTATCTCCCTCTTCCTACTGCCTTTTACTAAGTTACAGTCACAAATGGAACATAAACTCTCTAAAAAATCACTTGCAGACAGGCTTATAACCTGACGTGTTTATTTAAGGGATATCATGTGCCTCAGTGTTTCTTCCCACTTTAGGAACAAAGAGAAACGGCCAGAGAGTGTCTTTGGGAGCTGAGCAGAGGCCTTCCAGCAGAACCTAATGCTGCGTTTCTTAGACTTAGAAGAAAAGGCCAGTTTCATCTTCGAACAAATTGTTCCAAACCCATTTAGCATTTATGGGAGATCAGATGGAGACACACACAGTGTGTGTATTATGCCATTTGAAATACTTCTCAGTATCTATCTTGATCCTGTTTCTTTAGAATCAGGAAACCCAGCCCCTGAGAAGAAAAGGCTTTGGCTGTCATAGCCGTACTTCCACAAAAGTCCTAGACCTCCCCCATTCGCTGTATTCCTTCATCCTGATTGATTTCTACTTTTCCTTGGTTTGAGCACTAATAATATAACCTTTACTCAATGAATATTTATTAATGGATATTGTTGAATGAATGACCTTGAGTGTCATTAGTCATATTTCTTGTACTAAGTAGCCTTCTCTGCCTTGACCTTTGAGTCTTTTCCCCAATAGTAATTCTTACATCCTGGGATTATCTGCTGTAGACCATTCAAGATCCTGAAAACCAGGACCCAATCTTAACAACCATCTACTTGGCTGGCATTTGCACTGGGACTGCTTCAGCCACGTTAAAGGGGAATTAGATACACTGTTTATCCTGTAAGAAATTTGATCTGTATTCTCAGAAAAAATCATACATAGGACCATTTCATAGGGTCCACAGAGATTGGTTTAATGTTGCTGATGATCTCAAAGCAGCAATTGTTTTAGTCTCCATTCCGTTGTCTTCCAACATTCAGATACAGTATTTGTAAAGATACAAAAAAAAAAACATATCGATACTGAAAACTTAGCAGACAACCCATTGCCAATATCTGGCAGTGAGTTTTTGCTGACTATAAGTATAAGGCTGGTCGAACTGTATTGAAAACAAGTTCCTTAGAATTCACCTTGAGGAAATGAATTACGAGGAAACATGAATAGTCTGTTAATCCTCCTTGCTCCCAATCATCAGATTATATCCATCAGAGATAAATATTACCATGTTAATGATCTGGACATGAGGCAGGTGGGGAGAACTGGTAAACCAAGATATATAGTTTCTCACGAATTATTAGCTTGGTACACAGGTACAAGAACCAGGTTGTGGAGAAAAGAGAACATTACCTTGGAAAGTAGATTTGAACCTGGCAAAAGCCCTAATGACACTGGGACTCAGTGCATGTCATTGGATCTTCCAGATGTAGTTTTGGAAAGAGGAGGAATTGCTACACTATAGGCAGTGAGCAGGGCCAAGGTCACCTCACAACAAAACAAATTTGAAAAGAATTTTCTAATGCAAGGATTAGCCAAGAAAAACATTTAAAAAAGAAGAGGAGAAAGAGAAAATCCAGCAACAGTCAAAGAAATAATACTGAAAAGACTTAGAAGAACGATACATCTCCAAAATAACATTTTCCTGTAAAACCGAGAAGAAACTATTAGGAAACTATCTGGAATGAACAATAGAGAAGAATACATTGTCTCTATGAAACAGAAATAGAGCCCTGGTTGGTGTAGCTCAGTGGATTGAACACTAGCCTGCAAACCGAAGGGTCGCTATTTAAATCCAGGCAGGACACATGCCTGGGTTGCAACCAGGTCCTGACTAGGGGGCCTTCGAGAGGCAATCACACATTGATGTTTCTCTCTCACTCTTTTCCCCTCCCTCCCCCTCCCTAAAAATAAATAAATAAAATATTTTTAAAAAAAGAAAAGAATAGAGCTAGGAGGAGATAAAAATACAGGGTAAAAAAGCAACAGAACAAGCTGCAATGAGAGATATGTAAAATATGGAAGGATTGCAGTAACAGTATTAAAATCCACTGAATAAAATAACAAGAAAAGTAAATAAAATTGATGGGAGAGATGATTGACATGGAGGACAAGAATGACAAAGAGTTGACATGGATAATTGGTATTTCTGAAGGGGAGTACATACATAACCATCAATAATCAATGCTATATATATAAGAAATATGCCCGAGAGAAAAAATGATTTATGGATTAAGGTGTCTCACCCAGGCAAAGTCAATAAAGGACTCACTTTTGGTCATACTCTGGCAGTACTTTTAATAAAAAGTTGTATACTCTTACAATAGGCTCCAGTTTCTTGGTCTCACATGTCTTTACTAAGGAAGAACTCAAAGAACTTCGTATAGACTGTATTTCTCCATGTATACCACTTTAGAAGTTAAAAGAGAACTTAAAGAAAACATTTATGTATTCATTAAAACATTAAGCCAAATAAATATTAACATATATAGCACATTTTTGTGGAAAAAATCCTGTATTTTACAAAACAAAAAATATTTAAAAAGTGACACTGTTCTACATTTTTACAAATCTCTTCAATATCTGGCTTACTAGAAAGCAGAAAGAGTCATATTTACTTTTGCATTCAATTTGTTTTAATATGTTATTTTGGTTGAAACGTATGACAAATATCTAGCATCACACAGATATGTAGTTGGAAAAGAGTAGTATAACAGGCAATTGTAGATATTTTTAAAATACTGCTCTAAAACTTGAAAAGTGGTAGTTTTTAAAGGTTAACTATATTATGGGAATTGCTCAGTTACAGTAAAATCTATTGGTCTATCTTTTTTTTTTTAAAGATGTTATTTATTTATTTTTAGACAGAGGGAAAGGGAGGGAAAAGTGAGGGAGAGAAACATCAGTGTGTGGTTGTCTTTCACTTGCCCCTCCTGGGGGCCTGGCCTGCAACCCAGGCATGCGCCCTGTGAATCCAAAACGGCAATTCCTTGGTTCACAGACCAGCACTCAATACACTGAGCCACACCAGCCAGGGCTCCATTGAAAGAATCTTTACCTATATGACGTCATAAACTGGTAATGTGAAAATATACTGCGTTTCTGAGTTAATCAGACCTTTCAAATATGGACATATTTCATTATATAATTTTTGATGATCATATTTATTAATCACCACTGATATTATCAGAGAAGCCTAACTATTGGAAAGCTAGCCAGCTCACATGGTGGTTAAAAGATTTCCAGAATTATAATTTTTACCTGGAAATTTGAATGTTATTATTGACAACAAATACTGTCAGTTTTCTTCCCTTGAAGTGGCTAGTCTCTGTCCATTTTGAAGAAAACGTTTAAGTGAATGAGCCCTGACCAATGTGCCTCAGTTGGTTGGAGCATTGTCCCATATGCCCCAGGTCATGGGTTCAATCCCTGGGCAGGGCACATACAGGAGGCAACTGATTGATGTTTCTCTCTCATATCAATTTCTCTATCTCTCTCCCTCTCTTTCCACCCCCTCTCTCGTCCCTCCTCCCCCACCCTCTCTCTCTAAAAATCAATGGACATATCCTCAGGTGAGGATTAAAGAAAACAAGAAGAAAATGTTTGAAAAATATCTAAGTTTGATTTACCTTAGTTTGTTACTTATTCTTTCAGGTAAAAAGTGTTCCTTGAAAATTGGCTAGTTCAGTTTAGAACACAGTTGCCTAAACGGTTTTCTAAGACTGTCGTTGTACTTCGGTGTGTTGCAGAAGTGCCCAATGTGTTCCTCTCCTTATCACCGAGTAGAATATACCAAGCCCAGTGCAGTTTGGCGCCACTGCCTTGATTCTTCCTAAGGCATCACTGCTTCTGCGGCATTAATACCTGTGAACACCATAAAAGAAAATAATTTCTTAGTGATATCATGAAAATAGCTTTGGCTTCGTGGACTCCCTGAAGGGTCCCGAGACCCGCAGGTCTACAGACCACGCTGTTAGAACCACTGCTCAGTAAGCATCTAGACAGAAAAATTGATATTCTATAAAGAACTTTTTAAAAGCCAAGTTGCCTTTGCAATATTAAATATGAGAATATAACGGAGCAATAGGCAGTTTGAGAGACGAAGTTTGTAAGACACCTTACATATTTTTAATAAACATATTACTCTCCCTATTTAAAAGACATATATTTCATGGGGATCCAAACCCAGAATTCATTCACATCGTATTTTAAAGAGACAGACCTAAAAAAAAGTGACTTGAGATAAAAAGGATGCATAAATGTATTTTTTAAAAAACCAAAACTACAAAGGAAGTAAGAATCAAAATATTATCAAAGTACAATCCACATCAGAAATCACTAAACAGAACTATGACAGTCATTGACCATGGCCATGGTTTCACTCCACAAAGGAGGAACTGCTTGCCTAGGCCTTTATGAACCAAATATACTACATAATAAAATAAACAAAATAAAAACAGGCAGACTAATGCAAGCAGAAGTTGAAAGGAAGATACTATCATAGAAGTGATGAATTAACGCATTTTTTAATCTTTCTTAGATCAAGTAGGAAAAGAAAGGCAGGCTACAGAGCAGCCTAATAATGCATGCTGATTTTAGTCTGCTTTGCCTCCTGCAGAGCAAGACAGGCTTTAAACTACAGGAAGAGAAAATATTATCTTGAGACTTGAGCAGTGGGGTCTGAGCTTGGAGGGCAGTAGATTTATGTGAATGGTTTCCTGAGTGGTGAGTCTAATATCAAGGCCAAGATTTCACATGTGGCCTGATATATGAGCCCCAGAGATCAAGTGTATCTTGTAAACCAGATCATTTCAATTTCTTGGGTTCTCTTTATTTATGTCCCTGTTATTAATATCTATTCTCATGTAAATACTCCATTCCTATTTCAGTTGTACTATAGGGAAGCTGAAGAGGATCGAGAATCTTCCTGGATGTTGTTAGGATTTAGAGCGGTATCTGGCATAGAGTAGGTGCTCAATAAATGTTTATTGAGTGAATGAATGAGGATCTCCCTGTAAGTTCAGATCCTTAGACTAGCATGATAAGGAGAGAGCAAGGCAGTGAAAATCAACACTAAATCCATGCAACAGCCAGACATCTGTGGTTCAGCTACCATTTGCCATGTGGGAAATTTTATTTCCATGGCCACCCTTGGAGAATCTGAGCTGTATTTTATTTGGGAAGGTGATCTTCCCCTTGCAATATCATTCTAGGGAAGAGCTTATAGGGGGTACGAAGAGCGGGAAGGGGGGATCTGATGTGGACACCGGCCTGCAGTGGCTAAGGCCTTATAGCTGAGACATGAGACAAATTGACACAGACTACCGAGTCCTGTGGAGGAAAAGGGAAGGCATGGCCACTCTCTCAAGAGGAAGGCACACCGACCCTTGCCTTGACAGGCTTTTATTGTCTTTCTCAGTAAATTACATGGAGGGTGATTTTTATTTACTATGCACAGGTCCTCATTGACTATGCGTAGATCACTGTGAGTAATTACCTTTTACAGATAACAAAGGAAAGAATGTTGTTAATTACATCAAGAAAGAAGGATATTTGCAAATACAAAGGAAAAAGTGGTTGAACTGGTTACACTCATCCTTGGAAGGTTTAGCAGGGACTTCAGGAAGTTACTTTAGACATATGCAGTAAACGTTTGCTGCCTCAATCCAGGGTGAGAGTTTTAGCAAAAGCAAGTTTCATAGCAGCCTCGGTACAATGCAAGCCTGATTCCCCACGGGAGAACCCATCTGTGGGCCTGGGTCCTGTGTCGCTCTCCACTGGGAACTGGGCCCACGCCATGCAGAATGGTCTCCCATAGGGCTCTAAATCAACTACACACTCAAATAACCTCCTGCGAATGTGGCTCAAAACAAGTCTCATGCATATAATAACCACAACTCCTGCCAGTATCTTCCCCGCTATTCCATGATAAGGTGCTTATGGGCATGAGTAAAAAGGGTAACATAATACTTCTCTTAAATAGGTTAGGACTGCCCAGGCTTTAGGAGCCGTGTGGCACAAGGAAGCTGACAGGCACAGAAAAAAAAGTAGAAGGTGATAGAGGAGCTAACGCTAGAAAAACTAGAAAAAGATGCTTGTTCCTGAGACAAGCCTGAGGCTGTAACAGTGGAAAACAGATCTGTGACGGGAGGTCGCCCAGCCACAGAAAAGCGTTTAGCTAGTGACTTGGGTACACCCACCTCTCCTGAAAAAACTGTTCAGAGGCTTGTAGCTAAGCAAGTGATTGCAGCGAAGCCCACTTTAACAAGATCTGCATTCCACCCTTTCCTCTTCAGACAGAAGTCAGAAACAGGCAACTGCAAAACAGTGGTAGTTCAGATTGGAGGTTGGGGACTCTATGTGAATTGTGGTGAATGCCAAGCTTCAGGGCCATAGAAGACAGAGATGAGAGACCCTGAGCAGATGCCCTGGCAATATGGTGCATGTGGTCCAATAAATGAAATAGAAGGGCGGGGAGCAGTATTTGAGGGCACTAAGCAGGAAATCCAGGCCATTGATATTGCTGGAAAGGAGACTTTTGAGGGCTGCCGTTACAGATGTTTTGTGAGATTTGATGGATTTGACTCTAGCAAGGAGCCCTTGCTCTGAGAGGGGGGGCAGCAGTGGTGTTTGGCTCTCTGAGTCCAGTGAGCTGTGATGGAGGAAGACATGAGAGGCAGGCAGGATGTGAGATATATTCTTCTGGCATCATGTATCTTTCTGGGCAGAAAATCCTGCCTGTAGAAGCTAGGTCAACTCTGAAGTCTTCCTATGCATTTTCTCTACTATACTCAGATTTCTTTGGGAAAAAAGTTCCAAAGGGAAAGCAGCAAAACCACAGGTTTTTGTAATTAAAGCAGCAAACTAGGCATGTTTTTAGTATTAATATTAATGAGTATTGTTTGATGTCTGTCTGAGTAAAAGCATATTTGGAAAAAATTTTAACTATTGTGAAATGAATATATAATAATCAACTGTAATAGTGTATTTAGTGTGGGTGGAAAATAATTTTACTTTACATTTTGTACCCTGTGCTACTTAAGTATTTTTTAACAACGTCCTTGTGTAATTAAAGTATTGGTTAAATAACACTATTCTAGTCTAGGCTACTTCTAGAAATAATAATAAACTGAGGAAATTTTTATTTGGGAACTCCATTCTCAAGAACTCTCTTTCTTCTATATCATTTATCCCAATCAAATTTTTTCCTTCACATTCGAATATAGTGATGAGTTTAAATAATGAAATTTTGACTCAATAATACTTGAAGATTAAGCTAAAGGAATTAAAAACAGACGTTGGGACTTGTTCTTCTTTCAGTGTTTTAGGAAAACAATAGATGTAGTAGCAGGCGCAGTTCTCTCCCGTTCTCCTCTAGCTCTCAAATCCCTGGAGTATGCACCCAACCTCTCAGATTTTTCATAACTAAATTATTGAAAAGAAGACTTTTTTACTTTCAAAACCGAGTGTAATCAGGCTCATGGTAGTTTCTCTGCAGGAATTTGTTAGTTATGATGCAGGGGTCCGTGCGAGAAGCTGAAACTGTAGGTACTGGAGAGGATGAATTGCACAGAAATAACGAGCCTGATGTCAGAGGTGGTGCCACCCAGGGAATAGTCCAGCTCACTTTCCTGATCAGCCCGCAGCAATGAATGAGTCTTGGCTCTTACCTAGCTGTCTCACTCTGGAGAGTTCAATGAGGTGGTGGAGTGTGGCAAATGTTTAATAATCAGTTCTGTAAAACAAACAAATGAACAGAAACAACTGAAAAGATAGAGAAGGAAGTTCTAATTTGGAGCATTGCCCCATTTTCATAGCCCCTTACAGGCTACCAATCTGACATCAGGCCACTGAACTTGGAGTTGAGAAGAGATGTATATTAACACTGGCTCACCCAAGGCAAGCCACGCCAACTCTAGCACACCACACTGACCTGTTTCAACGTTCAGGTGTCCGCTGAGAAGCTCACCAGGTTTAACTTTGCAATATTACCTTCCTCAAAGTGAATTATGGGCTTCTGTGAACCATGAAAACCAGTGATTTTTATAAAATCTCCTCCTTCCACAGTGAAAAGCCCAGATCTGCTGCTTAATGAGGTATTATTTTTGGAGGCAAGCAAACGGGCTCTGCCCATTGGCTTGTTATTTGCAGTATTGCTCTGGAAACCCATTATCAAAGGAGCAATAGGAATATGGAAAGGAAAAGAAATTACTTTCGCTCAGAGCAAACAATATAACAGTGACACCAAACTGAAGGAAACGGGGTCCAGGGGCCTGCGCGTCAGCCTGAGCTCCTGAAGGGGAAGGCTACCGCAGAGCCCTGCATTGGCGCATGCCAGTTTATCTCAGGTTCCAATGCAGGCAGAGCGGCTCCTCGGTGAGTAATTGCTGAAGGGCGATTGTAGGAGTCATCTTTCGAAGAGATAAGTTTTATTATTTTTTTCCCAAGCTACTGCAAATATGATCTTAATAATCCTTTCAATGGGTATTGCATTATCATAAAATAATCTAAATGCTAGTAAATGGTATTTAAAATGATTTCCAGACACCAGCAGATGCGAGTGAATGGCAATTTGGCCGCTAATGCACGTCCATCTGATACAGCATGTGCAGAGGTGCAGTAAGCAGGTCACCCTGCTGGGATCAAAACTCTTCTCTGAGATTCTTCTCATTTCCATTTTGACACCCAACCAGTTCTGGGCACTCAGCTTCACTTCTCTCTTATTTTCACCTTCTTCAGGCCCCTGCCCAGACCCTACCCAGACTTGGTCTGGTATAAAAAGGGTGGTATTTGCTATTTCCTCCCAGTTAGAGCTGGGTCAGTCGTGAGGTGGTGTAGAGCTGCTGGTAAGGGGACGTTGGAGACCAAGGCAGCCTTTCCCGATGACCCAGAGAGCAAGCAGTGAGGCTGAGGAGCACATGAGCCAGCGGTCTGGGTGACACACTCTGTTCACTGTGACTCTGTGCACTCCTGTGGCGTGAAGTACCGTACGGGGCAGGTTAAAAGAAACCCACATGTGAAAATACCCGTGGCTGTGCTGTAACCTCAAGGCAAAGGTTGCAGAAGCTCAAATTCATGATCCAATCACATGCTATCTGAATGAGATCTGCTGGAGGATGTGCTTGATACCCCCAACAGCAGCACTGCAGTGCATCGCTGACAGCTAGTCAGCAGGCTGGAAGTCAGGGGTCAGGTCAAGATAGGCCCAGTTGTCCTCAGTTTTCTCTATTAAAACGTATAGCAATGCAGACCGGACTGACACCACTTGGTAAATACCTTATTTAGGTGGCTGTTCGGAAGGAAAATAATAGGATGCTCCCAGCTCTTTTTTCTTTTTTCTTTGTTTTTCCTTTTCTTTTTACTGTGGTCAATCTGTATAACATAAAAATTTTTCATTTGTTTTTTTAAAAAATAAAATATTCATTCCAAGAGGCAGCCTGCAGCCCCCTCCCCCTGCCCCACAATGGGGACTAGAGGTGGGGAATTCAGAGCATCTTCCAGATTATAGAAAAATGTCGAGAAACGGCGAAGGAGGGCTGGAAACACAAGGGCATTTACATCTCACACTGCTGAGAGGCAGCCAGCGGGTGGTGGGGGGGCCTGGAGCAGCGATGCAGAGAGAAAACTGCCGCAGAGTGCCCGGCGGCGCGCTGCAGCTCCTGGCAAGGATGCGCTGAGAATGGTGCCTTTGCAGAACCGCAGAGCTGCTGCTTGGGATGTCAGTCACAGGGCTCTGCAAACAGATAGCAAATAAACTGGGATAAGAAGGAGGTCATGTGGGTCCCTCCGATATACTCTCTGCACATGACTTTCCCGTTGACAAAAAAGGAGGTTTCGGGACGTGGATCAGCCATGCAACTGAGAAGCCAATGTGTACAAATACAAAATCAGGGTGAAAAAGAGGTGAATTATCCCAAATAAATACAGCAGCCTCCTCCTTGGGCATTCTGGTGAAGGCTATCAAGTTTGTACCTTTATTTCCTGGAATGTTGTCAATCAATGTCCAACAATCACAAAATAAAATCTGAGTCAACCAGAGCAGAGACCTAAGGTACAATGTGCTACAGACAAATTTATCTGGCATACGATTGATGCAGCAGCATGAAATTCACTTAAGTCATCAAACCAAGATTTGGTAATTCAAAATTTTTTTCAGGTCATGTCAAGAATCCCCTGACAGATGATGAGGGATGGCTGGGATTGACCCAACACTACATTTCAGGGTTGAGGGAACAAAACTACAATGTAATGTATCCGGGAGGATACTTGCCCTTAGATGAGAGAAATACCATTACGTTGAATTTTTATTTGAGGTTAGGTCATAAGCCAGGCATAGTTAAGTTTTCTCTCCATACCCCACCCAATCACATCTGAGGAATATGGAAAATATAGGCCAGCAGCGATTAAAACTGTTGATAATACCTAGTGTGATCAGTGATGTGGGAAAGTGAGTTCTCTTAAACCCTGTGAGAGTAAAACTGGATGCAATCCTTTGGAAAATACTTGGGTAACACATGCCCCTTGGCCCACACTTCAATTTCTAAGAAATTATCCCACAGACATATTTTCCAAATACACAAAGATACATGTACTCTGCTGTCACTGAATCATTGTTTAAAATAGCAAAACACCAAAAGCAAACTAAACGTCCTTGTACAGAAATGGTTCAATAAATTGCGTTAGAGCCATACAATGAAGATATGGCAGCCATCAAATTATGAGGCAATTCTCTTTGTGACCAATGTCAGTCTGTGCATGATATATCAAGTGGAAAAAACAAGTGGCAAAGCAGAAGAGTATATCCCACTTGTGTTAAACAAAAGAATAGGCAAAGGTATGTTTATGTTTGCACAGAAAATCGCAGGAAGCCTTATGCAAAAAACTGCTCAGCACATTTTCATTGGGGAGGTGACCGTGTTCTTCCTTTTTGGAATTTAGGGCATTTTACTCTCAGAGCAGTGCTCACTCTTTCACGGTACTTTGCCCTGTCTTCCTGGCACATCCTTCACAACTTGTACCCAACAGGCAGCAATACTATTACTTTAATGAGCAAGTGCATGAATTTCCTAGGGCTATCAAATCAAATTACCACAAGCTTTGTGGCTTAAAACAACGGGAGAATTCACCCTTGCTTCTTCTTAGCTTCGCAGTGTTTGCCTCTTTCAGTCTTTGCCCTGGTGTTCTCTCACGCGTCTCATGTTCTTTCTTTAACCAGAACTGCCCAGTAATAAAAAAAAAAAACACCAAACCAAGAGAGTCAGGACACTGGGTGTCAATTCTATTCCTACCACATCAAGTAGCAGAGTGACTTGTACTGACTCATTTTTCTTTCTATACTTAGAAGTATCTTTTTTTAATTGTTGTTCAGTTACAATCGTCCCAATTTCCTCCCCATTGCTCTCCCCCACCCCATCTCCCCTGCCCCCCACTCCCACAGTCAATCCCCACCCCATTGTCTTTGTCCATGGGTCCTTTATACATGTTTCTGGACTAGACCCTTGCTTTCTTTCCCCCATTACCCTTCACCCCTCTTCTCTCTGGTCACTGTCAGTTTATTCCTTATTTCCATGTCTCTGGTTCTCCTTTGCTTGTTTGTTTGTTTTGTTCATTAGGTTTCCATTATAGGTGAGATCATATGGTATTTGTCTTTCACCGTGTGGCTTATTTTACTTTGCACAATGCTGTCCAGTTCCATCCATGCTGTCAGAAAGGGTAGGAGCTCCTTCTTTCTTTCTGCTGCATAGCATTCCATCGTGTAAATGTACTACGGTTTTGAATCCACTCATTTATCAATGGGCACTTAGGCTGTTTCCAGCACTTGGCTATTGTAATTAATGCTGCTCTGAACATTGGGGTGCATAGGTTCTTTTGAATTGGTGATTCAGGATTCTTAGGGTGTAGTCTCAGCAGTGGAATCACCAGATCAAAAGGCAGTTCCATTTTAGCTTGACTCATTTTTTATCCTCCAGGGAATAAAAATGATTTCTAACATTTACTCAACTATTAAATTCCAGGTAACTCTAACTTTTTTCTTTTACCTTTAATCAGTGTTACACTTTTATTTGGCACATACTAATTTTACAATAATTTCTTTAGAAATAGGAAAAATATAGGTCAATTTCTGCCAACAGTTCTCTATTAGTAATGGGGAGTATTTTGGAATTGCAGTGGTGCAATTGGTCTTTCAGATTTTCCAGAAGGAAATCTACCTTCTAATTCCCTGGATTCTTAAAGCTATGGGGAATGCTGGCAAGAGAAGCAGAGACCTCGAGAAGTGGAGTATTTGAAAGCAGAATGGAGTGAGCCCTCATTCAAGGCCATTATCTCCCACCAGTGTGCTCCATAGAGGGTATGGGACAGAGTGTACAAGCAACAGTGTACCTGGCCTTTTGGGTAACCCCTAGCCCCACTGCCCAGTCTAACAGCGTTGGACTTGATTGACCATCACACAAGTAAAGGGGCAGCTGGTGGTGGGAAACCTGAAGCTTAAAAGTACAGTCTTTGGCATCTGGTGGTGAAGGTTCCAATTTGAGCTCTGTTGCTAAGTTAGCAATGTGACCTTGGGGAGGTCACCTACCCATTCTAAGTCTCGAGTTCCTCATCTGAAAAATGGAAGTAATAATCCTATCAGAGCATTGACCTGAGGCGTAAATAAAAGGTGTAAAACCTCAGCGTGGAGCTAGGCATGTACTAAGTGCTCATTAGATGGGAATTTTATCATTATTTCTGTTCCCAATTTCACTTCTACTTGCTAGTATAGTTAACGCGAGTTGTTTCCAAGCTATTAAAAAGTAATAAAAGTAGTAATACCAAACTAGTGACACAAAATAATGTTTCATAAAAAGATACTGAGTATCATTTTGATTTGGTTCAATAGAGAATCATAGAATTTTAGAGCTGCATGGAGCTTACAAATTACCTGTTATTTCTTAGATGCAAAACCAAGGCCCAGAACAACTTCCCAAAACTGCATAACTCAAAAGAGAAAGAGTTGGAGCTACGATAGAAGTATGGCTTCTTCCCTAGAATTTTGTCCATTGCAGTAGATATTCTGATTTCTAGGAGAAAGCAAAAAAGAAAAAAACCACATTATTTGCAATATGAAATGTTAGAGAAAACCATTATCTTACTAGATCCCTACTGGAAGTAGAGGGTCAGAATATTGAATAAAAACTTGATCTATACTGACCTATACTAATCTATACTTCTAACAGAAAAAGCTTTGAATGAAAGGACAAAAATAAAGATATGTTTCCTTCCTTTGTTCCTTCCTTCCTTCCTTCCATCCTTCTTTCTTTCCTCTTATTTTGATGAGGCTACTGGGCATGACTTAATCAGGACTGCCAAATTGTAACTGCAAAACAATTGCTAACAAAACCAATAAATGATCCTAAATGAAGTGAATAATAAATTTTTGGACTCCATGATGAAATGGCAAGGACATGAACCTTTTAAATAATATTGTGCATTGAGTAATGAGGCCATGTCAATTTTTAAACACACACACAAGGCAATAAGAACATAATATCAGTGTTTAATTGATAGTATTGGAAGACAGAAGCTGCCCTGGGGGTGTGAAGGGAAAACACCAGCATTTGTGAGGACTTGTATTATAAGCTCCTGCTGGAAATTATTGACATCAATAACATCTAAATTTGAATTCTAATACTGAGCTCATTATGTGTTTTCTGAGGAACAAATACTGATTACATTATTATACAGTGGGTAGAGCTTTAAACAAGAATTGTTGAGATCTGGATTTGGATCCCAGACCTCCACTGACTTGCTTGTTTCTTGTGTCTAGATAACTCACTTTGGTTTTCTCTGGTCTAGATTCCTAATGAATAAAACAGAATAATTTACTGGATAAGTATATGTTTGGGGTCCAATCTTCATCTACCACAGTCCACTATCCCCCAAAATTCACATCCATCTCACATACAAAATATATCCACTCCATCCTAAGATCCCCAAAAGTCCACCTATAACCCTGTTGTTTTATCCTGAGGTATTGTTGATGGTAACGACCATGGCACTAGTTAGAAACTTTGGATCCTCTACCTCTTCTGATGAAAAGAGCTCCAGTTTCTCAGTGTCAGCGTTGTTGAGGCATTGACAAGCCTGTTGGCCGTGCAGCATATTTGTCCAGACATGCTGAGAGCACACCTTTTCTTAGAAAGCTTGAAGAGTGGGCTACACAGTCTTGTTTTGAGGGTCTATTTGTAACTCCTCAGAGAATTGCTGAGAATCGTTAATACCTTGTCCTGAGGATCTATTCTTAGACATTCCTAATGATCTTGCATAAAGCAGAATCTTTAAGTATGAGACTTACATAAATTGATTTCTATGAAAATCTCTGCCTCTGTGTTATTCTTTGCAAAGTACTGGGTGCTTAAGCTGTTAGCAGGAATTCTGTGTGGTGCCAAAGCACACTGACTCTCTAACCCCAATGTGCTCCCTGCGGTTTCTTTGCTTCATTTACAAACTCAATCAAATATGTGATGATGGCTCTCTGAAAATATCATCAAAACAACCTGTTAATGAGACAAAGCTGAGTTTATTTTCACCATGGTAAAGGTAATAGTTATAGAGCAAATGCTTGTATAATTGCCAACCACTATCTTGAGAGAGTTTCAGGGCATCTCAGAGGGAAGATGGCAAAATCAGGATATTTATGGAGTTTAGGAGTCTGGTTTATGGCAAGTCTTTCAATGTGGGGACTTGGTTAGGACTAGGTAACAAATCATGATATAATAGTTCAGCATTAGTGGGCACAACCAGGCAAAACTCCAGAGGTATGTGCTCAGAGACTCATGGAGAGTAAGCTGTCGTTTCAGCTGCTTGATGCTATTTATTGAAAAATAGGATAGTATAATGTTCATTTAAATGGCTTCATAAAGGAAGTCTTGAAATAAAAAATAAAGCTATTTATAACTTTTACTGTCCCGGACAAGATTTTCCTGGGGTAATGAAGTAATGTTGATTTAGACAGTGGCACAATAAACTTATGTTAATGTAGACAGTATGTTGTCTGCGTTTAGGTGATTTTTGTTTCCACAACAAATACTTTTTGAGCTCCTAAAGGTAAATCTTACAAAAATAAAGGCGGCAAGGGAACAATTAGTAGTTCCCCTTAAAATTTTTTTTAATTAATTTTTTTTGTTTAATTACAGTTATTTGCAGCCTCTCCCCTCCCCCCTCCCTTCCCCTCCCGTCCCACCCCACCAGCCTCCCTCCTCCCCCTTAGTTCCGTCCACGTGTCCTCCACAGTGATTCCCGAAAACCCTTCTCCCCATTGTCCCCTCCCCCCTCTCCCCTGTCTATTGTTAGACTGTTCTTAATTTCAGTGTCTCTGGTTATGTTTTGCTTGCTTTCTGCTTTTGTTGGTTATGATCCGGTCAAAGGTGAGATCATATGGTAGTTGTCCCTCACTGCCTGGCTTACTTCACTTAGCATAATGCTCTCCAGTTCCATCCATGCTGTTGCAAAAGGTATAAGCTCCTTCTTCCTCTCTGCTACGTAGAATTCCGTTGTGTAAATGTACCATAGTTTCTTGATCCATTCATTTGTAGATGGGCACCTAGGTTGTTTCCAGCACTTAGCTATTGTGAATTGTGCTGCTATGAACATAGGAGTGCAAAGGTTCTTTTGAATTGGTTTTTCAGGATCCTTAGGGTATAATCCCAGTAGTGGAATTGCTGGGTCAAAAGGCAGTTCCATTTTCATTTTTCTGAGGAAGTTCCATACTGTTTTCCACAGTGGCTGCACCAGTCTGCATTCCCACCAACAGTGCAGTAGGGTTCCCTTTTCTCCACATCCCCTCCAACAGTTATCCATTGCTTTGTTGATAATGGCCGTTCTGACTGGTGTGAGGTGGTATCTCATTGTGGTTTTAATTTGCATCTCTCTGATGGCTAATGATATTGAGCATCTTTTCATATGATTTTGGGCCCTCCGTATGTCTTTTTTCGAGAAGTGTCTGTTCAGGTCTTTTGCCCATTTTTTAATTGGGTTTTTTGTCTTCCTGGAGTGGAG
>PVJI01009563.1:0-64681 GCA_004026765.1 Micronycteris hirsuta
AAGATTTTATTTATTTATTTTTAGAGAGAGGGGAAGGGAGGGAGAAAGAGAGGGAGAGAAACATCGATGTGTGGTTGCTTCTCACACACCCCCAACTGGGGACCCGGCCTGCAACCCAGGCATTGTACCCTGACTGGGAATTGAACCAGTGACCCTTCGTTTCTGAGGCTGGCACTCAATCCACTGAGCCATAGCAGCCAAGGCTCCTTCCTGAATTTTGAGCAGAGAGGTCACTCATCCCCGGGAAGATGTGACAGTGGGGGCAGCATCCTGACCAGGTGTCTCTGGCTGTGTGACAGTTGCTGGGTTTCCATCCAGGTTATTTCTTCTCTGTTGGCTCCTGCCTATCCCTCAGGCCTGGTTCCCTTAACTTTCAGTTGTTGTCAAGACCTCCCACTAGCCTTCCAGTACATTCCCTTTGGTTTAGTCACTTCCTGTGTTTACAACCATGAACTGTAATTGATGTGGTGCTGTCCCCAGAAATGTGGATGCTGTGTCAGCAAACACGGCAACAATAGGTGTCTTAGTTGCGTGTGCATCCTCCTGGGTCCCATAGACACCGAGTCACAGGCCGTGTCTGCCATAGCCAGCTCTGGTTGCCCCCACATGGTTCCTCCCGCCAAACAAGGGAAGAAACTACAACCTTTGCTGAATGGACTTATCACTGATTAATTTCCCAAAGACTATTTCTTAGATGAAAATTCCACCACATACGGGATTGGTAAACTGTTTAATGGCCAATAGATACATCATTTAAAAGAGAAAAGGAACAAAACATTGTTATCCAGAGTCAGAGCCCACCAGGACGTGACATTTGCAAAAACAATCCCCCCAAACAGTGTAGGAATGCACCTTAAAGTTTCTGAAATGGAATTCAGAGAAAATTTCCTCAAGGAATAATACCAAGGTGGACCCACTTAAAAATGTGTGATGGGGCTAGATAAGCTTCACGAATGTTCTTAAGTCCTAAAAAATAATAATAAACAGCTGGTCAATTAGGATCAGTGGTGGTGAAAAGACAGCAGGTGGAGGAAGCAGAGAAGCTGGGGACGCTGAATATGCAGAAATGAGGATCCTGACCTGCATCTTGGGGGTGCCCAGGGATCCACGAATGACCTCTCAGGACCACAGGTCATTGATTTAGAAAACAGAACATAAGGGGTCTTAGCTTCAGCAAGGATTCCCCTTACTCCTGGTATTTCATCTTGTCACTTTCCACCTGCTGGCCCCTCCCCCCCCCACCTGTGCTCCTTCGCTCTACACTCCCACCTGCCACCTGCGGGGCTGCGGTGGGAGTGGAGCCCAATCCCTCTCCCTCACCACAAAGTTCCATCACACCTGTGCCTATCATGACAGTAAAGTCTTCCTTACTATGCTTAAAAAGAGATTCCCCAATGGGTCAATCTTGAGAAAGCCAGGAATGTGGTTTCAAAATAGGGAAACAACCCCAGAGAGTGATAAAGCCTCCTAAAATGAGCATTTTCAATGAGAACTTAGAAGCATTAAGGCTAAGGCCACTTACAGGAGCTATAACTGAAAACAACCAGACATAGAACAACCTAGGGATATTCTGAGAAGGGGCAGTTTTGGGTTTTGCTCTGATTCCTGCCTGACATAGGGTAAATCAATTAATTTTCCCATTGGAGATATGGATTTTTTATTAAAAATCACTAAATTGTTTTAAAGATTTTACTTGTTTTTAGAGAGAGGGGAAAGGAGGGAAAAAGAGAGGGAAAGAAACATCAATGTGTGGTTGCCTCTCATGCGCCCTGCACTGGGGACCTGGCCTGCAACCCAGACAAATGCCCTGACTGGGAATCGAACCAGAAACCCTTTGGTTCATAGGTTGGCACTCAATCCACTGAGCCACACAAGCCAGGGCAAAATCACTAACATTTTAATTATCCCCAAACAAAACAATGTTTTTGAGTGTTGATAGTTACAGTAGTAACTGGGAGTATACCACAGGTCCATGAATTACAAAGAAATATTCATAGTTTGTCCTGAATTGGTTTTAAAGCCCCCGAAGTCTCCAGTGAAGCGCATCGGCTTGCACAAAGATGGGAAGGAATTTCTGTCACATCCATCCCCCCTCTCACAGCCGTTGAAGGGTCATATCTAGATGCAAGAAGAATGTGGCCACAAGTGGCATGGGACTGTCACACACACTCATACTCGGGACATGCCATTTGTAAATGCTTTGCTTTTTTAAAAGTGCCTTTACATTTACACTCTAATGTGGTTCTCGTTATGTGTGAGAGGGCTGTCGTTATGAGCTATACTTCCGTCAACCCGGAGAAAGAAGATACCTACTAAGAAAGGGCTCCCAGTGGCTCACTGGGCTCAGAAACAAACAAACCAGGGCCTGGCATCCATTTCTGCACCAGGGCCTCTTACGCAAAGTGCACTTCAAGGAGAAGCCTGCACTGAACTGCCTGCCTGCACTGTTTCTGTCACCCATGCCTGACCTTGCCGCTTGCTGTAAAGGAGTTCCTGCCATGTTACAGGGGGGATCTGGCCAGATCGCTGGGCAGAGGGGAGGGAACCCCAAGGCAGTTCTGGAAGTGCCAGAGGCTTTGAGATTGAGACTGCAGCTGGCCCGTGACAGATTTCCGTAGCCCTGGGTGAGGGTGCACAAACCAGCACTGCTTGAGAAGCAGCAGGAGAAAGCCTACACAGAGTGTGCGCGGGCTGAAAAGGCCACGACCACGTGCACTGTGCAGGCTCACAGGACCGCAGGAGGAGGAGCGGAGATGCTGTGCGGGCTGACAAGCCTCATGGGTTCTGGCCTGGATTGGCTGGGACCATGATGCTTCTGCTGCGTGTGGGATCTGGGGCCTGGACTTTTAAACAGAGTTTGTGTGGAGACTCGCCCCTCTTTTTTCCTTTCTCAATCAGGGGCTAGAGTGCTCCTTTCTCAATCAGGGGCTAGAGTGCTCGTGGGACCGGTGGATGCTGGGCTCTGCTCACCCCTTTTTCCCTTCTGCCCCTCACTCACCCGGTCAGGAGCCAGCTTACACCAAGGGCAAGTCCATGCTGGACCACACCTGTGGGACACTGCAGCAGCGTGCCACGGGTGTCCCGGACTGCACCCCTTCTCTCTCTCTGAGATCAGCACATGGACATGGGGGCCAGAACGATTGCTGATCTTGGGGTGCAAGCAGCAATGGACACCGGGCTCCACAGACGGAGGCCCTTGCATGACCAGCAGCGTAGTCAGCAGCAGCCAGGCCCTGGGAGAGGGAGGAAGCTGCAGTCAGTGAGTCTTGGTGAAGCCGGCCCCACAAGTGCATGCACTTCAGGCAGGGAGAGCCTGAAGCCAGAGATTCATTTGTGTAACAGCCTTGGGCCCCAGAGAACAGGTAAGACTGGAGCAGGGTGTCTGGACACTGACTCTGGCTCTGGGGGTGGCTGGATTCTTTCTGTGTTTTGTGGAAGAAGTTGACCTAGAGCCAGGGGATTCCCACTCCCCCAGACTGCGCAACCTTTCAATAAAGACCTTTTCCCTTCCCATCAATCTTTGTGTTATGCCTGGGTTCAGCGGCAGGTGGCCGAATCCCATTTTGCTCAGTAGCACCCTGACTGGTGTGGCTCAGTGGGTTGGGCACCGTCCTGCAAACTGAAAGGTTGCCAGCTCTCAGTTAGGGCACAGACCTAGGTTGCAGGTTTAGTCCCTGGTTGGAAGCATGTGAGAAGCAACCCATTGATGTTTCTCTCACACACCAATGTTTCTCTCCCTCTCTTTCACCCTCCCTTCCCCTCTCTCTAAAAATAAATTTAAAAATAAGTAAATAAAGGAGTTCCTGGAATCCTATTTCAACCAAAGGGACCAAGGCTTTCCCCACCCAAATGGAGCTGTGCAGCTATATCCCCATCAACATTTTCACCAACACATCAGAGTGGCTCCATTCTGACCAATCAAGACAAAGGCTTTGGGACCAATCAAACTGTGATGATTCGGAGTCCTCATTTGCATGGGGACAGACCAATCAGGGACCGGAGATGGGGACTTCTATCTATGTAAGTCAGCTCCCCTCTGGCTCTGAGAGAGCACTTTTCCCTCCCACCTAAGACTGTGCTTCCTTGACCGAAGCTGCAGCACCAAAGATGTCTCAGGAGAACAGAGCAGAGCAGCCCGATGCAGCCGGAGGGGCCTGGCCCCAGCGTTGCCACAGAGCCCTGCTGTGTCACAACTGAGCTGTCCCACAGATGTGCTGTTTTCACAGCCGTGATGTATCACAACTGAACTGTTTTGCACTGAATAAAGTTTCCTCTTGACTGCACCCCAAATTGTTGCAGGCTGAGCCCAGCCCAATTGGTAAGACAAGGGGCCTGGGCAGCTTAGAGGCCAGATTCTTCCACAGGCCTGTGTAAGTAGAGCAGACAACTGCCACCAGGTGGCACCATATTGCAACGGGGACGCCAGTGGATTGAATTTGCAGTTTCCAGCCCCACTCATGGCCGAGCAGCCTAACCCCAGGGATTTTAATTAACTCATAATAATGCCATGCCACCCCAGTTGACTGTTTGACACCCCACTTGTCAATCTATAGTGGGATTTTACTGTTTTTGACTAGCCAATGCAATAAATTTTCCGAGACTTTTTTCTAACTACTGCATTCTGGGTACAAGCTTCTGATTAGATTTTATCATGACTTCTAATAGTCATGCAAAAGCACTTACATGTTGGAATATATATTTCTAGTATAGTCTTCCCTCTTTATAATACAGTTGGGCAGCACATCAACGTTTAATATGTATAGGTGGATTATAATCACTGAATTTTACTTCAGAGTTGTAAAAGAGCCAGTACAAAATATTTGTCCTGAAAAGGTGCCTGGGTGTGACTGGGCTGAGGACCACTGTATTGGAATGTTGACCTCCTGCATGTTGAACTGCCCCATGGGCTTTGTGATACTGTCAGCCTCCCTTGCTGTCTCCGCTGTCTCCTACTCAACACTGGGGCTGCTGCCGGAGGCTCCTTTGCTCTGCTGGTCCCACACCTCCCTACCTCTCAGGGAAGCAAGTCCCTGACAGCATCACTTGTACCCCGGGACAGTCCCAGTGGTGCCAACACCTGCTCCTCAGGCTTTCTGCCCGCTCTCCCCAGTCCCACTGTGACATCCCTTTTGTTCCACCCTCACTTCCACTCCCTTCTCATCTCCAAGCGAGGGAGAGAAACAGCAATGTATAGTTGCCTCTCATGTGGCCCCCATTGGGGACCTGGCCTGCAACCCAGGCATGTGTCCTGACTGGGAATTGAACCGGCGACCCTTTGGTTCACAGCCCATGCTCAATCCACTGAGCTATACCAGCCAGGGCAAGACACACAGTTATGTTAACCAGTTTTCTCTCTCCATTTTTAGGCTATACCCAGATTTTCTGTTCTCTTTATTTTTTGGCTACCACTTCTTTCGTTGTTAGTTTTTCAGTAGTTAAATTTTTGCTGTTAAAAAGATTATTCTCACCCTGGCCAGTGTGGCTCAGTTGGTTGGAGAGTCATTCCATAAACCAAAGGGTCACAAGTTTGATTCCTGGTCAGGGGCACATGCCTCGGTTGTGGGTTCAGTCCCCAGTCAGGCACATATGAGAAGCAACAGAATGATATTTCTCTCACACATCAATGTTTCTCTCCCTCTCTCTCTCTTTCCCTTCCCCTCTCTCTAAAATCAATGAGCATGTTCTCAGGCGAGGATTTAAAAAAAAATTATTCTTTCTCTTCCAAAGGAAGCCTACAACGCAGGTAACTGGGGTTGCTGCCATGGTAAGACTTGAATCCTTCCAGGTCTCTGGCAACCGAGGCAGGGATGGTCTGCTTTCAGGGACCTGAAAATGAAAACATAGTTTTACTGGCCTGCAACTTTCTGTGTGGAATCTTGAATTGCATTAAAAACATCCGTTTCTATGGAGTGGGGCCAGAGGAACAGCCGCTCCCCGGATGCTCAAAAGCAGCAAAGCTTTGGGCGTGTATGGGGACCTCCAGCCCCTGCCGCTCAGATGTCGTTTGTGAAGCAGGCAGATTCGTCCTCTCCCAGAGGTTGCATTTCTCCCCAGCCAGAACACTTTCTGTGCTGCTGTCTGCAGGTCTCAGGAGCTTGCTGCGTGGTGAGAACCTGAAGGGGGATTATTGCTCCCTGCGTGGCAAATTTAACGCTCCTGTTCGAGAGGTTGTAATTTGATAGTAATTCATGGTGACTGCTATCTCCCCTAATCTCCGTCAGTCTCTAGTCATTCCTGAGACATCCCGCACATTTTGCCAGTACTCAAGACCAGGATGATGGGTGGGGGAAATAGCCTTTGCCATCACTGCAAGTAAAGGAAAGTAGGGTAAAGGGCGGAGAATATTCATTAAACTTAGGTTGTTAAGACCTAAACTATAAGTGAGGCGCTGTGGAGGAAACATTAAGTCTCAACTACATTCACCCCAAAAGGTGGGGAAAGCCAAAGAATAGTTTCAGGTCAAGCCAAAATATTTCACCCAGGGGATGGGGAATGGGTTTGGCTGTCTCCCTGAATTCTCTAGAAGTTTCCTGGGCCATCAGCCATTATCTTGAGATCATTCTGCATTTGGTTTCAGCCCGTCCCTCGGTGCATCGTAACAGCAACCTTCCCTGTGACGTTTACATGCCCTGAAAACTGGGTAAGTGTGCATCCGAGCAGTGAGTAGAAACGCCGCAGGTTCCAAGTGCGAAGAAACCTACAGTTGGGAGGCGGGGGTGGGGGTGTGGGGGGGGATGTCACTACATGATGGGCGGGACGTTTATTCAGAGGCCAGAGATGAAAGTCATTGCCCTGTTCCAGTACTTGGCTCATGAAATGACATAAGGTGGTGATGGGGGGAGGAGGCTAGAAGGGGAGTAAATGGTCATGGAAAAAAGATATAATAAAGATTATATATTTGCCCTGGCTGCTGTGGCTCAGTGGATTGAGTGCCGGCCTGCGAACCAAAGGGTCGCCGGTTCAATTCCCAGTCAGGGCACCTGCCTGGGTTGCAGGCCGGGTCCTCACAGCGCTTCTCGGTGGGGAGCACGCGAGAGGCAACCACACATGGGTGTTTCTCTCCCTCTCCTCCTCCTTCCCTTCCTCACTCTCTAAAAATAGATAAATAAAATCTTTTTTACAAGATTATGTATTTAAATTTTTACTTAAAAAAAGAAAGAAGTTGGTAAATGCAAGCTTGAGTATCTCCCTTCACCAACCTAATGAACTCTTGGCCTTTCTCAGGGGCAAATTCTATTTTTATTTTTTGGGAGACGTGTGATTAGTTGTGGAGAGGGCTGAATGACGACCTTTCCCGCCAGTGTGCACACGCTCTGTAGCCTCAGGGATGGTCCTGTCTCGCTCACAGTGCCCCGCCCGGCGCTCAGGCACTGTTAGGAAGTGGATGTTTTCAGGGATGCTGTTGCCTGGTTTCAAAGAATTTTGAAGGAAACTATGACACTTTATGGATGAGTTGTCAATTCAAAACTAAATCCTGGCTTCATCAAATCCCTTTGGTTTTTAACTTTGTACTGCAGGGAGCACAACTTTTATTTGTTCCTAATTTGTATGTGAGGAGGTTGCCTCCTTCTGTTCTGGGAAACTAATAAGGCAATGTAAAACACCATAGTACCTTTTCCAAGGGTTGTTCTCAGGCGTAAAGCTGGTCCAGGTAAAAGGTGACTATGATTAGTGGGGTGCTTCTATTACACCGCCCCTTTGGAATTAGTCGGTTTTGTATTTGTGATTTTAGTTAAATATGTGTTATAACTTTTGTAGTCCACTTAAAACAATTCAACCAAAGCAGTTCCAGGTACTGAATGAACATTTTGATAAGAAGTCTCTTAGGGATCATGATGCCCTGTTTATCCTTCGGAAAGGTTAGTCCTGTGGATGAGTGCTGAGGTTTTAGCTAATTTTGTGAGGAGCTAGCAAAGGCAGCTAGTTCTCTTTCCTCTGGTAAGAGAACTAAAGCTTGGAGGTGGTCTTTTGTTAAGGATCCAGAATGGGGGAAAGGCAGGCTGAGCGTGGGGAGGCGTGCCTCAAAAGATGCGGTTAAAAAACTGGGAAGCAAGGCGAATTGGCCAGGGAAGGGTGAAGAGTGGAATGGAAGTTGAACAAGCAGGAGAGGGTAGTGAGAGGTAATAAAGATCCTTTAAGATTATTCTAAAAATATAAAAAGATTATTCTGTATTTACTGTGGATGTCAGAGGGACTAATTTTGTGACACGGCCTCTTCATTCTTAGATAATAAATAACAGAATTCCCCAGGACAAGATGGCCTCAAGGCCACCCAGCTAAAAGCTACATTTCGCAGCTTCCGGTGTAGCTGGGTGTGGACATGTGACTGAATTCCAACCAATAGGATGTGAGCAAAAGTGATTATGTTATGCCATTTCCAGGCCCTGCCCTTAAAAGGAAGGAGTGTGCAGTCTCCCTCCCTTTCCCGTCCTCACTGGCCAGGAGGCAGATATGGCAGCAGCCAAAACAGCCACCTTGGGACTCAGAGATGGAAGCCACGTGTTGAGACTGGCTGAGACTACCGGTTCTGGATGCTTGCCTTTGGACCACTGTGTAAGAGAGAGCAAAACTTCTGTTTTGTTTAAGTCACAGTATTTTGGGGTCCTCTGACCACCTGGACTAGACTCCAAGTAATGTAGCTTCATGCCACTACCTATAACCAGAAGCCTGTACTTCATTATTTGTACTTGTGTTTTCTTATTGCAAATTTTATGTTTTCCTTTTTAAAAATTAAATTGTTAACTAGTGGTGTGTCTAATTTTTCTTTTTCAAAGAACCAGCTTTTAGATTTATTTATTCTAGTGTAATTAGAGTTTTAAGATTATTTTTGCTGTCTTCATCTTGGAATGAATTTCTAGCCATTTATGGAATTATTGGGTCACATTCTTTTCCCTTCAACATTCTTTCTACATTGTTCCATTGTCTTAGGCCATCGAAAACTGCCAACAAGAAGCCCGAGGCCAGTCTCATTTTATTCACCTTGGCTGGTCAATGTCTGCTCCCTCCATCTGGATGTTTGTAGTAGGGCACTTTAGTTCTTCCTAAGATTTAGGAACGTCACAAGACCAACTCTGGTCTCAATGGTTTGCTCAGTTTACCTGGAATATAGTAAATCCTGTTCATTTACCAAATTGGGGGTGGGAGTTGTTTCAGAAATGGCTTTTTCTCTTATGTTTTTGACTACTTTCTAAATTCTATTTGTTCCCTCTTCATCAGGAACTCTGCCTGCCTGTTGGATCAACATAAACGACTCGTATTTACCATTTTCCTTCCAGCCACTCCATCTCTGTGCCCCTCTTGACTCTGTTCTGTGTGATCTTCTCAAGCCCATCATTCACAACTGACTCAGTTTTCTGTCATGCCAACTCTACTTCTTGTGGATTATAATGTTAACTTTTAGATTTTTAATGTTTTTTTTTCTATTTCTTTCCTTACCTTCCCAGTTTCCTTTCACCCAATTTTGGCATCTCTGATTTTTTTTTTTATTATAAGGTCCCATATTGTATTTCATTTCCTTGAGAGTACAGGAAAGACTCTTTTCCAAAACTTTGTTCTATTTCCTGACATCACTTTTCTTCCGATAAGTATTGTTTATAGGTATTTTCCTACTGACATTATTTGGGATCCCATGGTAGCTCCATACTAAGAAATTGTGATTATTTTAATGAAAGGAAAACAATACCTGAATCCACCAGCCCTTTCTATATGACTTCTACTTCACAGGGAATATCGTTGCTAAAGAAGCAACCTGCATACCGCAAGGAAGTAGCCACACACATCCAGAGGGCGGAACATTCTGTGGGACCACTGACTCAATTGCTTTACTGGTAAGTGTCCTAAAAAGGGACTGCCCTAGAGCAGAATAAACATAGGAGAACACGTGGTCTTGGTTTGGATCCTGATTTGGATAAAGCAAGTGTAAGAATAATTGGAGTTAATCGGAGAAATGTCGATATGGCCCGGAAATCAAATGAGCTGCGATGGGATCAGAGCTCACCAAAACACAAAGGTGGAGTGTGACTGAATAAAACGGGCCATAAATGGGTCATAAACGTTTTTTAGAACATGATCTCATTTTGGTGCACACGCAGAGGCAGTTGTTACAGTAGTGTTTCCTGGGAGGTAAGAATGCACTGATTTTTAACTTGTCTATATTTTCTAACATTCAACAGAGCGCATGCACTGCCTACATAACAAAGCTCTTTTTCCTAGTGACACAGAATTGCATGGGACGGCTTCCCCATGAAGAGAAGAAAGCTTAAGTTTCAGGGCCCCTTATTCACACAGCCCTTCCAAGGGCCAATTTGGTGTCATACTTGGCGGGATTTTTAAAAATTTTATCTTTTATGTTCCAGCACTTTTTATTGTGGTAAAATGCAGTAGGTCAAGTGTGCTGTTTTACCCCTTTTTAGGCGCGCGGGTCGGTGGCACCACGCACTCACGTTATTGCACGGGCACCACCCCTACCCGTTTCCAGGACTTGTCACCTTTCCAAGCCGAAACTCCAGGCCTGTGAAATTTCAACTCTCAGTTCTCCCCTCCCTCCAGTCTTTTTCATTTTTAAGAATCTCCAAAATTGTATAAGCTGTAAACCCCAAACCTGGGTCCAGTCCCAACTGGCAACCAGAAATCCCGGTCGTTCCTGAGCAATCTTTGAAATGGTACCTGAGACCGCCAATGTGACGTGAGCCTCAAACCAAAGGATAGTCAACGTAGTTGAGGAGACTGTCACCAAAATGCTCATCGCCAAATGCGCAAAAGGCAAGAACGGTGGCAGCATCCACATCACTGAATACACAGGAGGGCAAAAGCAATGAGTTTTTCATGTTATCGAAACAGGTAGTTATACAACTTTCCCCAGAAGGTCCTAATTTCTCACCAATTAACCATAATTTCTTAATTGCTTAGAATTATTGATAAACAGTACCATCATTTCCTATAAAATTGGTCCAAAAGATTAGATAGTAGCTCTATGTAGTTGTATCAGCCAGTTTTAAGTCTGGCTCAATATAACAGAAAACCCTACTTTATTTCTCTTAGACGTAAAAGAAGTCTGGAAGGACACATTCAGACTGGTATGATAGTATCATGATTATCAAAGAACTGGAGCCCTTTTATCTTTTTTTGTGGGGAGGGGAGCCCTTTTATCTTGCTATACTACCATCTGTATATGCTGCTTTGCAACCCAAAGAGCTGCTCAAGGTCCAGCCATCAAGTCTGTATCCCAGTTGAAAGGAAAAAGCAAGGAGTGAAAGGAAAAAGCCCCTTCCTAGAATGATTTCTCTCAGAAATTGCACCTAACACTTCAGCTTACATCTCCTTGGCCAGAACATATTCATATGGCTTCACTAAGTAGTAAGGGAAGCCAAGAATTATAATATTTATTCTAGAGACTTGTGCCTAGTCAGAAATTGGTAAAGGATCGGAGGGAATAGATAATAGGAAATACAACTAAGCATGTGTCAAATGGTTTTTTAAAGGATATAGGGTGCTAGTTTTCGAGGTTTGGTGGGGGCAGGTAGGAAGGAGCAGACATCTGAAAGCACCATCTGTATCACTGCTTAGTATTTTCTTCAGAGCAAGCCGCTCACCTCCTCACAATGAGCTTTCTGGACATGGAGTAAACCCTCCCTCCACACACCACAGAGTGGGTCAACAGACTTCTTTGAGAAAAGGAAAGAGGCATTTTCCCAGTTGAAGGGGCCTTTTGAATGTCTCAACAGCCAAATATATCTAAGCCAGTAAGTTTTGCTGTTGTGCATAAGCTTTCACTGTGAAATCATGTCAGTGTACTAATTACCATCATTTTTGTGCCGTGTGTTTCCAGGGAAATGTACACCACAGGACGTAGTCTCTGACCCCTTCCTTAGAGAACGCAGCCATGGAGGACCTTTTCCCCATGTGGTAAATGAAAGAAAATGAGGAAGGTGAGTGCAGGCTTTTCTTTAGCAACCAGGGAGCCGTTGCAGGTGCTTGAGCAGGAGCGCAATAGAAATGACACCAGGTGAGGGGCTGATGGAATCACATGATTACGTGACCTCATGACCTTTCAGCGTTCTACCTGACTTAATAATGAAATCATCATATCCAAATACTTCTTCAAGCTTGTACATTGCATATGTTGGTTGTCAAATTGCTTTTCTAAATTGATCACCTTGGACCTTGATGGTCAATGCATTATTTAATAAATTCTGAAATTTTGTCCAAATTGGACTATGATTTCTCCTCGAGATGGACTTGAGTAGTGGTCAGTCAGCTTGGTCCTTCGGCCCTGATCTAGCCGCCCCGGTACTTGGGCTCTTTCTCCCTCTTGCTCAGGAATAAGGAACACTGTCGCTCGGAGAGTGGCCACGGCCTGTTGATCAACAGAGCTGCTCACTGGGGTTCCACTCCTCCGAGCTGGCCCCCTCACAAAGCCAGCCTCTGGGTAAGCATCTAATTACTTCTACTGTCCTTCCGTTTGACCTCCTGAGGGACGTGGGCCTGCGAAAGTGACCAGCCAGCCATAGCAGAGCACAGGGAGGCACCTACAACTCCTTCCATGACCAAAAAGCCTATTGTAGATACACCAGGGCGTGTGGGGCTCACATTGTGTGAAGCGTGGAAAGGCTGAGTTTTGAATAACCAGCCCTTAAAACTCTTTTGCAGGTGGGTTGCTGTAAGAGGAAGGGGTACTGAAAGGCAGGGAGGATATTTTCCTATTAGCAGCAGAAGGAGCTTCCCAACAGCCTTCCTTCCTCACTTTCTGCCTGGCTCACTGCCTTCTCAGCAAGTTCTGGGGGAGCTGTGTCCTCGGGCTCCAAAAAGGGCTGGAGAATGTCAGGGCCCCAACCAGCCAACAACTCACTCTGGAGGAAAAGGGAGGCTCCTCCACATTTCCCTTTCCTGCAGGCTGGCCCTGGTTTTTCATGATGTCATCCATTCATCATTGTGAGCTGATTGGTGGGCCCTTGGCCAGCTGCCCAAGGCCAGAAGGGCAGAGAGAGATCCCGGGACAAATGTGCAGCGAGCCCCTGAACATGTGTGGAAATGTCACCAGTTCCACCTAGAAAGACTTGGTGGAAATCGAAGGCAGTAAAAGTCAAAAGATCCTATTCATCTTTTCCTTTCCTGAATGCCTGGGAAGAATTCAGGGGCCTCTTGCCTGTGGACAGAGAACCGAACCCTGGAGTGGGCCTGGGCGTGGAGCAGGGACTGCTCTGCCAGATGGTTCATTCTCCAGAATTCAACCTGTTTCCTGACTCCGTGGTGTTTGAAAGCAACTTCGTCCAGGTACTCTGGGGTCCCACGAATGGCACCCCTTGATTCTTCTAAACCAGTTCCCAAGATGTGCCCAGGAGAGGGTGTCCCTGAAATTGAAGTGGAGTGAGAGCTGAGACAAAGAGAAGTCAGTGGGCCTGGTATGCAAGGCCACCCGCATTTGACCCTGACTTTGCAGCACCCCAGACGTGGCTTCTCCTACCGACAGTTGTCACCGCCGGGGAGAGGCCAGGTGTCCTCTGCTCTGAGTGGAAGGTTTGGTGTCTGCATCCCCCAATTTACTTCCTCCTCCAGGCCATTGGCCCAAAGCAGTGATGAAAGAGGCAGTGAAGTCAGATGCGCTCTGAGGGCTTGGAACAGAAATGCCGCTTGATTAGAGAACAGAAAAGGGGCCCCAGAGAGACCCGGGCTCAGAATGCAGTCCACTGCGTTCTTGTCAAGGGACATCACGGTGCAAGTGACCGGGGCACCGCGAATCCCAGTGTCCTCTAGTGAAAAGGGGTCAGATGGACGTGAGGATCATATGCAACCAGGGGGGCGAAGGCCTTAGTGCAAGGGGCATGCATTTTTGTTTCGCTGCCTGGGCTCTGCACAGAACTTGGGAGTCGAAAGGGATCCTATAGTGCCGGGAAGTGCAGGAGATTCTGGGGCCCCTCAAAGAAGGGCCGAAGGATGTTTCTCAAAGAAAAGCCAGGAAACCGTCTAGGGAAGATTCGTGGAAATGCGACACATGAACAGAAAACTCTTGGGTTCTAGTTCTCGTGGGCAGTTGCTAGCGGTAGGTAGTGTAAATACTGCTACAGGCGTTTAACCACTATGGGCTAAAACAGTGGTTCTCACCTAGCAATGATTTGCCTTCCGAAACCAGAGAACATTTGCCCTGCCCAGTGTGGCTCCGCTGGTTGGGCATCATTAGATTCTCAGTCAGAGCACATGCCTCAGTTACGGGTTCAACCCCTGGTCAGGGCACGTACGAGAGGCAGCTGATGGATGTTCCTCCTCACATCAGTGTTTCTCTCCCTCTTTTTCTCCCTCCCTTCCCCTCTAAATAAGTAAATGAATGAATGAAGGAATGACTATTCAAAACCCAGAGAACATTTGGCAGTGTCTTGGAGACATTTGTGGGTGTCACAGCTTGGGCAGAGTGGGGGGGCTTTCCTACCAGCATATCTAGTTGGTAGAGGCTGAGAACTAAACACCCTACAGAACACAGGACAGCCCCCTCCCCAAACAAAGAGTCACCCTACCCACAATGTGACTATTGCCGAAGTTGAGAAACTCAGCGGAAAGGCACTGCTGCTTCTGCCAAACGCTCAGGCCATGCCCACGGGGCTGCTTTGCAGGTGAAAAAGGGCAGGAACTGGATTGACATCTACAAAGCCTCCTACACCATGGCCCTCGGGGTGACCTCCTCTGTGCCCTGCCTGCCCCTTCCCAACATCCTCCTCATGGCCAGGGTCAAATGGCGCCAGGGGCAGAGCCAGACATGGAACAGACCATCCATGGCCCCAAAAATCATCTTGAAGAGGTAAGCAACACCAATGGGAATGAAGGGCAAGCAGCGGGAGGGGTGGATCCAAAGCAAAGGCTGCTTTGTGACTAAACTCCAGGTAGGAGAAAGCAGAGGAGCCGTCAGCGGTGACGTTGATTTTTTTAGACACCAGTAACCTAAGACAGTGGACATGCAGAAGCATCTTGTCAGGTAGAGGCATTGTGTGCACAGGAATGAGGGGCCAATCTGCATGCTCAACCTCTCTTCTCCCTGCACTCATCCCACTGAATTCTTGGGACATCTCTCTGCCAAGGGGCAAGGAAGCCGTGAGATCTGGCAGGTGGAGCATAGGTGGGGAGCTGCAGGTTCTAGTTCTTGGCATACAGCTGAAGAGACTCATAATGTTGGAGTCATAAGTTACTTGCTGCATCTCAGTTTTCTTACCAGTAAAATGAGTGGAACTAAGTGCCATTAGAACTGTGACATCTGGTGACATCATGCTTCTCTAGGATGAAGCAGCCCTTTTGAACATTTGAGCCTCTTCCAGTAATCTGCAGGATATTCAAGAATCCCTAGATATTCCCAGGAACCCAAGTAAACCTTTCATTTCTCCAAGCTGCCTCGATGATGAACACCTCCACTGTATTCTGGGGTACTTACAGCAAGGACGGCCCAGCCCCAGCTGACTACTGCTACACCCAAAGCTAGTTCCCCAATCTGGAAGAATATGAGGCAATCGGGTCAATGCCTGGACAAGCTGGACAGTGGGGCCAGCTTTGTGGCAGAGGAGAGTAGATCCCTTTGTGCGATCAAGAAGAAAATTGAAAAACCCTCTGACCCCAGCTACCTTACTCCTGGGCTGCCTCTCTCAAGCAGGATCCCGGGACACCAGCGTGAAAATCATGGCAGGATGGGTGGAGGTTAAAATGCAGATTCCAGGGACACACCCAAGACCCTCTGCATCTGAGGGGTATCTTCAGATGTTTATATTTAAAACAAGCTCTCCAGGTGAATGCGATCGTCCTCAAGTTTAGTCCTATTTTACTAAGCACTTTCTTTCCCACCTCCAGAAGTCTTAGTCCTGAAGGAGACACTCCTCATTTTCATGCAGACTGGGTTGGATCAGAAACAATGGGGTTGTCAATGTGTGTGTTCCCTCATGCCTTCAGGATTCTCCCACTGAAATTCGTGGAGCTCCAGGTCTGTGACCAGCTTCAGCGCATCCTGCGGTTGAGGACAGTCACAGAGAAGATCTACTACCTAAGACTCCACTCTGACCATCCTGAGATTGTCTTCTACTTCTGGGTCCGACTAGTTCAAATTCTGCAGCGGGGCCTGTCCATCACCACCAAAGACCCTAGGATTCTCATCACTCACTGTCTGGTACCCAAGAACGGCTGCAGCCCCTCAGGAGACTCTCAGGTAAGTGGGCATCACTGCCACCTCCGGCCAAGCCAGAGCTGAGCGCTAGGCCGTAGGTGAGCTGGCGTGTGAGCACCCTGTGAAGGTCGTCCCTGCCTTTCGTTGAGGTGTATTGTACAACCAGCCGCCAGATTCACACGTTGTTAGTGCACATCAGCACTTTGAGGAAATGTATGGAGCTGTGCTGCCACCGTCGCAATCCAGTTTCAGAACCTTTCCGTCACTGAAAAAATCCCCTCACGCCCATTTGCAGTCATTCCCTGTTCCTGTTGATCTGTTTCCGGTCTCTATAAATTCATATTTCTTCAACATTTCATAGAAACAAAATCCTACACTATACCTGGTCTTTTGTGCCTGGCTTCTTTCACTCAGCATCATTTTTTCAGGTTCATCCATCTCATAGCATCCACAGAGTCACAGACTATCAATAATCCATTCCTTTTCACTGCTGAATAGTATTCCATTGTACAGACATGCCACATTTTGTTCATCCATTCACCAGCGGATGGACATTTGCATTGTTTCTAGTTTGGGGCTATTAAAAATAATGTTACTATGAACATTTGCGCACAGGTTTTTGCATAGACATAGTTTTCATTTGTCATGAGTGGATGACAAGAAATGAAATTGCTGGGCCAGATGTTCAGTTTATCTTTAACTCGTAAAGAAACTGGCCAGCTGTTTTCCAGAGGAGGCTGCACCATTTTGCATCCCGACCAGCATGAGGGTTTCAGTTTCTCCACATTCTCTCACCCACACCAGTGTTGTTTATCTTTTTGATTAAAGCCATTCTAGTGGATATGAAATCATTTTATTATGGATTTCCTCAGTGGCTAATGATATTGTGCAACCTCTCATGGGCTTATTAGTCATTTCTATATCTTCTTTGGTGAAATGGTATTCAAGCCTTTTGTTAAAAAAAACATTTTTAAATTGAATTTTGTCTTCTTATTGAGTTGCTATAATTCTTTGTATAGTCTGGATACAAGTCTTTTATCAGATATATGATTTGCAAATATTTTTTCCCAGTGTGTGAATTGTCTTTTTCTTTTCTTTAAGATTTTATTTATGTATTTTTAGAGAGGGGAAGGGAGGGAGAAAGAGAGGGAGAGAAACATTGGTGTGCAAGAGATACATCGATCGAGAGGTTGCCTCTCACGCGCCCCCTACTGGATGCCTGGCCCGCAACCCAGGCATGTGCCCTGACAGGGAATCAAACCCGTGAGCCTTTGGTTCACAGGCTGTCACTCAACCCACTGAGCCACAGCAGCCAGGGCTGCCTTTTCATTTTCTTAACAGTGTCTTTTGTGGAACAAAACTTTTTAATTTTGATGAAGTACAATTTATCATTTTTTTTTCTTTTATGGATCTGGCTTTTGATGTAGCTAAGACTTCTTTGTTCAACCCAAAGTCACAAATATTTTATCTTATGTTTTCTTCTAGAAATTTTATAGATTTAGCTTCTACATTTAAGTCTGTGATCCATTTTGCATTACCATTTGTGTGTGCTGTGAGGTAAGGGTCTAAGTTCTCTTCATTTTCACGTGTCGATGTGCAATTTTCCCAGTACCATTGGTTGAAAAGACTACACTTTCCCCTATTGAATTGTCTTAGTACTTTTGTCAGGAACCAATTGATAGTAAATATAAGGATTTATTTCTGTATTTTCGATTCTGTTTCATTGACCTGTCTGCCTATTCTTGTGCTAATACCACAATGTCTTGGTTCATGTAGCTTTATAGTAAGTTTTAAAATTGGTTGTTGTAAGTCTTCCAGTTTTTTTAAAATTATTCTTACCATTCTAGATCCTTTGCATTTCCATATAAATTTTAGGATCAGCTTTTCAATTTCCAGAAAATAGGGTGCTGGAATTTTGACAAGGACATGTTGAATTTATACATCAATTAGAAGAGAATTGCCATCTTGATAATATTGAGTCTTCCAATACATGAATATGGAATGTCTTTCCATTTATTTCAGTCTTCTTTAATTTCTCTTAGCAATGTTTTTGTAGTTTCAGTATACAAGTTCTGTGCTGCTTTTTTTACATTTACTCCTAAATATTTTATTTTGTTGATACTATTTTGAATGGAATTGTGTTTTCTTTTCTTTTAATATTTTATTTATTTATTCTTAGAGAGAAGGCAAGGGAGGGAGAAAGGGAGAGAAACATTGATGTGAGAGAAACATTGGCTGCCTCTTGCATGCCCCCATCTGGGGACCTGGCCTGCAATCCAGGCATGTGCCCTGACTGGGAATCAAACTGGCGACACTTTAGTTCGTAGGCTGGTGCTCAATCCACTGAGTCACACCAGCCAGGGCTGAATGGAATTGTGGTTTCTCAATTTCACGTTTGCATCATTCATCGGAAGTATACAGAAATACAACTGATTTCTGTGTATTAACCTTGTTAATTAGATATAGTACTTTTTGTGGGTCCCTTGGAATTTTGTGTGTGTGTGTGTGTGTGTGTGTGTGTATGTCATCTACAAATAAAAGACAATTTGACTTCACTTGCAAGTCAGATACATTTGTTTGTTTATCATCTGCCTTAACTAGAACCTGTAGCACAGTGTTTAACAGAAGTGGCGGAAGCAATAGGGGGAAACATTCCATTGTTCATTAAGTATGATGCTAACTGGGATTTTTGTAGATGCCCTTTATCAGGCTGAGGAAATTCCCTTTTATTCCTTGTTTATCGAGAGTTTTTATCATAAATAAGTATTGCGTTTTGTAGAATTTTTTTCTGCATCTATTGAGATGGTTGTGTAGTTTGCCCTTTATTGTATCAGTATAGTGTATTACATTCATTCATTTTTAAATGTTAAATCAACCTTGTGTTCCTGCAATAAATGCCACTTGGTCCCTTTCCCCATATAATCCCTTTTATTTGTTACATGATTTGGTTGGCAAGCTTTTTGTTAGGGATTTCTCATCTACATTTAGTAGAAATATTGGTCTATAGTTTTCTTGTGATATCCTGGCTTTGGTATTAGGGTGATGATGCGGAATCCGGCCCATGGGGTCTGTGTGTTGTAGCTGCAACGAACAAATTCACACGGACCACAGAAGTCCTGTGGAGAAAAGGGATGGCATGGCCACTCTGTGAGTGAGAGAGAGGGCCCCGACCCCCGCCTGGACAGGCTTTTATTGCTTTTCTGGGTACATTACATCCAGGATAGTCCTCATTTACTATGCACAGGTTCGCTGTAGGTGATTGCCTTTTACAGATAACAAAGGAAATAATGTTGCTAATTACTTCAAAGAGAAGGATGTTGCAGATCAAGGGGAAAAGTGATTGAACTGGTTATACTCCATATTTGGGAGGTTTAGCACAGATTTTGGAAGTTACTTTAGATATATGCAGTGAACATTTGCTGCCTCAATTCAGGGTGAGGGAGTTCTAGCAAAAGCAAGCCTCAAAGCAGCTTAGGTACAATGCAGGCCTGGTTTCCCACTGGAAAGCTGATCCATGGGTTTGGCTTCCAGTGTGCCAACTCGCACCTGTTGGTTTTCCAATAGGGCTGGGCTACATTTGCCATACCACACAGAATGGTTCCCTATAGGGTAATACTTGCCTTTTTGAATAATTATTCAATTATGGTGCTTCTTCCTCTATGTTCTGAGTTTATGAAGAATTGGTATTACTACTTCTTTAAGTATTTAATAGAATTCACCAGTGAAGCTACCTGGGCCTTTTTGCCCCAGGCCTTAGAGAATGACGTAAGACTGACTTGAACTCAACATAAACTCCATGAATGCAGGGATTTTTATCTGTCTTCTTCATTGCTCTATCCCCAGTGCCTGCCACATAGTTGACATTCAATAAAGAATGAATGAATGAATATGAGCACCTTGCACTTCTGGAACACCTTTGGGGTATCACAGGCAACAGGAAAGAAAGCAATTTAGCCAGGTATTAAAAGCAGTTCAACCCTGGCTGGTGTGGCTCAGTGGATTGAGCACCAGCCTGCAAACTGAAAGGTTGCTGGTTCAATTCCCGGTCAGGGCACACACCTGGGTTGAGGGCCAGGTCCCCATTTGGGGACATATACGAGCTCTCAATGTTTCTCTCGCATGTCGATGTTTCTCTCCCTCTCTTTCTCCCTCCCCTCCCCTCTCTCTAAAAATAAATAATAAAATCTTTTTTTTTAAAGCAGCTCAATGTAGGAATTTTCTTAGGTTAATTTTTTAAACATTCATTAAATTTCTACAATAAATATTTGATTCTCCTACATTTAAATATGAAGCCAAGTAGCATAAGCTTTATTAAAATATATATGAATAACCCGGCTGGTGTAGCTCAGTGGATTGAGTGCGGGCTGGGAACCAGAGGGTCCCGGTTCGATTCCCAGTCGGGGCACAGGCCTGGGTTGCGGGCCAGGTCCCCAATGAGGGCCATATGAGAGGCAACCATACATTACTCTTTCTCCCTCCCTTCTCCTCTCTCTGAAAATAAATAAAGTCTTTAAAAAAATAAAAAATAAAATAAAATATATATGAATAGGCTTTTTGATAGCATTAATAAGAATAAGTTATCTGCTAAATGATTCGATGATAATATTATCATCAGAGCACCAATGAATAGTTATAACAATACAGGGGGTATAAGCAGATACGGCCTCAGAACTGCCGCTCTGAACCTCTGACATGTCCACCCAATGGAACGGTTTGACTTCTAATGCTTTAGGGTCTGGTCCACGATATTAGGAAAACACAGAAACCCTCAGGTCTTAACCATCTGGCTTTGCTTTTTTCCTCCATCTAGTTAGTACAGGAAACACTCCAAGCCTCCCAGGCCAGCGAGAGCCTCATGCAGCTGATGGCCAATGGGGAGAGTGAGGCCCTCTCTCAGATTTTTGCCGACTTGCACCAGCACAACCGGTTCAGGTACATGACTTGGATCAGGCCGGCCTGACATTCCTTCCACAGCCCAGGTGGTCTAGCCCGTGAGATCCCCAAACCAAGTAACTCAGTTAATGTGCAGAGGGAGGGCACTGAGTCCTGCCCCTTGGGGGGGCCAGTGCCGTCGCCGACTCGGGGCAACCTTTTCCCAGCTCTCTCCGCCTCATTCTCTTTCTCCCCACAGCAAACCTCGGAGGCTTGACTCCAGAGGAGGAATTTTATGAAAAACGCAGAGTAGCTATTCAATAATAAGAATAAGTTAGTATAACAGAGGTGAAATAGTAAAACCTAATTTCTAATCTAGGTCCTAGTCCTATAGAGAAATGGACAAAACATTGTTTAAAACCCTGTCTGCTCCTTGGGTTCCTTGACCCACTCACCTGGTCCCTGTTTGGACTTCCCGTGCCCGAGGGAATGGCCCCGCGCGCACGGATGACTTAGGGTTTGCATCTTTGGACTGGCTGGTATGAGAGAGACAGGGTGTGAGAAGCCTGAGACCGCTGGGCACCGTGACCAGAGAGCAAAGATTAAATGGGTTCCAGGGTCCTAGTGAACTTGATTTGGGGTTTTAAAGAAAACGGAGAAGAGAAAGAATTTGTAAATATCATCAGAAGAGAAAAATGAAATATCAAAGAAGAGATTTTTGTCACCACATGGACCAGCAGTTCAGAGACAGAACAACAAATAAAAAGGCTTCTTTTGGAGTGCTGTTAGTAGCTGGCAACCAGTAAAGTTGGCAGAGACCATCTCTCCTGGTGGGTCAGAACTCACACGCACCGGGCCCAAGTCACTTCTCTGGGAGCCCGCTGGCATATTGCTTGACCCTTGTGGGCCTCAGTGTTCAGATCTGTGTGATAGAAATTGTGACGGTCTGGCCTCACCCAGGTGGCGTCAGGGCTAAGTGAACTCAAAAGCATGAAGTGCTTGTCACGCTCCTGAGCAGATACAGTGGCAGATTTAAGCCAACTCTTAATAAATATTAACTTGTGTTATTAAGTCTGCCTTGGGCTGGAGATAGAAACATATTAACACAAGAAAAAAATTGTTAGTTGCCTACTGCTAAAGAATTTATACTGAGGTTATCACTCCGCATATCATATAGAAATCTGAAATTAAAAAATTTCCAGATAAGATGTCATACTCCTCACCCCGGGGGAGTGCTGGACTCTAAAAGAACAGGATATGTTGAAATAGCTTTTTGTCCCAAAATGTTAAAAAATTTAAATTTTTAAAATTACTCTTTGATGGATGGCTTCTATCTATATTCATTGGCCATAGTTCAGTCACATGACCACACCCAGCTGCAAGGGAGGCTGGGAAATGCGTTCTCTATTCCTCATGTGCCCAGCACAGATTTAGATGCTTGCTCCTGAGGGAGAAGGAAAGAAGAAACGCCGGGGGCCTATCGGCTATCTCTAGCACAGGCAGCTTTGAATGTTTCCTGAAGGTCAGAGAAGACTAAAGCCTAAAGGAGAAACGGGCACAGCCCATTTGATCTGGCCATCAGGGTGGGGAACGTTGAGTAGGTTAAGGGAAAAAATGAGTGTAAGACTAAGCGTTCACCCCAAGGAAGGAGCTAGGTGAGTTGGAGAAAGGGAAGGAAAGCCAGTGTGGGAAGCAGGGTGGTCATGGAAGGATGTTAGCAGAAGTGGGCAGGGGCTGAGCCAGGCAGGACCTGGGAACCCATGCAAATATGAACTGAGACTTCAAGTGCAATGAAAGCCTTAGCACCATTTTTAACTGGGAAGTAACGATCCAATTTACATGTTGAAAAGGTCAGGCTGGCGGTTGCAGTGACAGCTGATACGAAGAGAGGAAGAGTAGGTGCAGAGAGACCAGCCCGGAAGCTATGGCAACCCCGCTTGGGCTGTCACACACAAAACAGATCAGAGGGATGTGAGAAGCAGGGAAAAGTCCATTCTGGCTCAACAATCGCTTTGTAGAGACAGTTAGTTTCTTCTCTTTAGCTCCCCAGAATGAAGGTCTGAGTGATGACTTTTCTCCTCATTCAGGCAGGCTGGAGTCTGGTCACAATTATATCAGTTTTTGCATGTTGACCACAATATGCAACTTAGAGCAGATAAAATATATGCTGGGACACAGGACCAAGCAGATGGAGCCACAGCCACCCCTCCCTAGCAAAATCAGCAGCATGGGGTCTGCTCCCCGCCATCCCGGCCCCTCCCATCTCCCCCTTCCCAATTTTTCCTTCCGGCATTTAACACGTGCCTACCCAATAGAGCCACAGCTGGCCTTTTTCAGATTTATATCTGCCTCTAAACTTGTGTCAGGAAAAAATGTAACTAGAAACAATATTAACAGTGAGAATTTCATGCTCTATTTTTTTTTCCTTTCGACCTGCATTTCCTTGATCCTGAAATGGCTGGAGTTCCAGGAGCAGCAAAAAGACAGAGACGAAAAAGGACAGCTCAGGTAAACAGGGCACAGGGCACCCGTGTCTTGGAGAGCTTTCTGCTCTGGAGGTGTAAGAATGAGATTCCACTGCAGCTCCCAATCCCAGCTTTTCCAGCTGCCGTGATGTCCTTCTATAGCTTTTATAGTTCAAGTTCCTCTAGAGTCTTTGACCACCAGAGTTAATCTGGCAGCAAATCTTACCATTTTCTCTCTTTGAAATATTTCCTATACCTTTACTTCATTTCTAGCCCACAGATCCCACCCTAGCCCACCTTATTGCCTCTTGGCTGGACTACGGCAGCAGTCTTCTCGTTCATTCGTTCATTTGCTTATTCAGAAACACGTACTGAGCACTTAGTAAGTGCTAAACACTGTGGAAGGCTACGGAGTCCCGATAAAGACAGACGTAGCACCGCCTTCAAGGGATTTGCAATTCAGTGGAGTCAGATGGGTAATCCCCAGGGATTACAAAACCTCTTCTTCCAGGCAGCATTCAAAGCTCATGCCTTGAGATACCACAGGGACACAAAGACAGGAGTGCCCCTTTCCTCCCAGGAAGCTGTCCCAGAGGCCTAGGGTCTGAGCCAACTCAGAGGCCAAAGACAAGTGGGTAGCCGAAGCGGATGAGTCAGGGCATCCTGGGAGGATCAGAGTCTTTGTGAGAGAGCATGACACATCCACAGCAGCTGATTCTCTGTTAATTTCCAGGTTTTCATTTACCCCAAATTTACCCATTTTGGCATGCATGGCTCTAAATTCACTTCCCCTCTCTTACCCACCTCACCTAGTCACTTTCTCCTCCTCAGTTTGTTACCCTTTGCCTCATCTCCTTCTCCAGCCCAAGTCTTCTGCCCTAGTCACAGCCTGGCTCTTCTTTTCCGTGTCTTATTCATCCCTCCCCTGCCCCCTCCACCGAAAGCTCCACTCTAAACCCTACCCACCCTTCCAGGCACACCTCACATCACCTCTCTGCCCAGCAAATCTTTCCTTGGTCATAACCGCTCTTAGGTTATTCCCTAATTGCTTCACAGGTTTCCATGTTGTTCTTCAACCAATACTAAAGGGTTTTTGGTTTGGGTTTTTGGCTTGAGTTTTTTTGTCGTTTTGTTTTGGTTTTTTGTGCTTCTAAATTCTCCACAGCGGCAAGTACTAGGCTGGGAACACAGTAGGAGCTCAGCAAATATCTGTGCACCACACCAATGGTAAATTGTTCCTCCAAATTGGCTCGGGAGGCAGCTGGAATTTCATGTTATATTTAAAAATTTAGAGGAGCATGTACCATATTTTTCAGACTATAAGATGCACCAGACCATAAGACGCACCTAGGTTTTAGAGGAGGAAAATAGGAAAAAAATTTTTGAAGCAAAAAATGTGGTAAAATATTTTACCTGCTCCTGCCTCCTGTGACCCTGCTCCACTGCCACACCCCCATTTTCCTCCCAAATTTGGGGGGGGGGTGCGTCTTATAGTCCGAAAAATATGGTAGATCCTAGGGGGCTCTGCTAAGTTTCACCCAAACCAGGGATTATAGACTCAACTGTGGATGGTATAAATGGGTAAAGGGTCTACACATTATGGATCTAAGAAATGGTTGACTTTTCTCTTAACTCTATTATTAAGTAAAGCAACAGCTTGGCTTCCACATTGAGGAGATGTAGGGGGTGGTGGGGACAGTGGCAATGGGAAGTGAAGGTTTCAATTAAGGCTTCAGCTCCTTGTTTCTTTCCGTGCCGGAACACAGGCCTGGTGTTGCCAGATACTCTGATTGTTCAAGAGAAGCCAAAAATCTGGATTTTTATGCGACATATCCCCCGCCCATAAGAAAGTTAAAGCCCACAGTAGTGGGCAAACAAAACACGTCTGCAGGCCAAATCTGGCCTGCCAGTTCCCAGCCCCCACTCGAAATGGCGCGCAGAGCCGAAGCTGGGCCCACATTTTCTCCAAGTTTGTGAATGCTTTCTCACGTTATGTGACTGGTGATAAAATGGTGATTTATTTCTGTTTTTACACATACATTCAATCTCTCCCTTTCCTACACACACCATACCCTTTGAGGTTAGGGGTGAGGAAAACAGAAAGAAAGAACACTTCAAATATATTTTGGGACTTCAGAGAATTTCAGTCACTGGATAGTTGGTGTCACAGGAACTACCCCCAACATGTCCCTAGGCTGATTTCGGTTTTAAAGATTTTATTTACTTTTAGAGAAAAAGAGGGCGAGAAACAGCAATGTGAGGGGAAACATTGACTGGTTGCCTCTCATGTCTGCATGGACTGGGGACTGAACCCAGGAATGTACTCTGACTGGGAATCGAACTGGCAAGCTTTCACTTTGTGGGATGCCGCCCAACCAACTGAGCCACACTGGTCGGGGCCCTGGGCTGATGGCAATTCATCATCCTGAGATGTACTTAGGACTTTTCTCTTTCCTTGGAGCTGAAGAAACCTTTGTTTTCTATATGGGCCAAGTGCTGTATACTTTCAGTCAGAAGGACAGTCACACACCAGCCTCTTGGAACTTTTGGATGGAGAGAGAGAGCTGTATTTGGAAAAACCAGCATCCCAAAGCTTACCTGTGTGGCTGAACCTTTTAACTCCCCATCAGAAGGTGGTGGGACCTATTGAAGTGCTTCCCACAGTTAAATGTGCCGTCTGGGGGTCTCGTTAAAATGCAAAATCTGATTCATTGGCTGAGGATCAACTTGAAACTGTGAGATTCTTTTAAATTTTTTTTAATTCCGTTTTGCATTCAACACTATTTTGTATTCGTTTCAGGTGCGTAGCACAGCGGACAGACATTCATATAGGTTACAAAGCATTCCCTCGAAACTATGTGTGTCTAATGTGCTCCCTGGTGGTGGAAAAGCTGCTGGGCTGTGAGACATCCTTTCAGTAGCTGAAGCCCAGTGGACCAAGAACAGGCTCTGGCTTAGGGCCATCTGGGTTCAAGGCCATTGCGAGTTCAGCTGGCACAGGGCAAATTCACTCAGTTGACCTCTCCAAGCTACAGTAGTCCCCTCCTTTTACTGGCATTGCCTTGTTCAATGACATAGTGGTAAAAATATGGGCTCCGGGAGCCAGGCTCCCTTGCTTTGATTCCTGGCTCTTCCTCCTCATTATGTGACCATCAGTAAGTAACTCAACTTCGTTGGGCTTCAGATTCCTCATCTGTAAAATGGGACTATGGCAGCGCTGGCCCCTCGGGGTTGTTGTGAGGACTAAGTGAGCATTAATGCATGTAATTGTTTGGAACAGTGCCTGACCCATAATCATCTCCCCGCAAATGTTGACCATAATCTGTGAGCATGCTCTGTGAATTAAAAGTACAAACAAATACATTTTCTTTTTGACCCAGAGAAAAAGATTTCCTCCGAAGACAGCATTCCTTGCACCCGTGACCTCAGTTGGAGGGAGTCCTTCACCTGTGGAGAGTGGGAAAGAGAGAACCCCTCCGGGCCGCAGCCCCTCTCACTCCTCAGCACTTTGGCAGCCTCCACGAGGCCACAGATGGCCTTGTTCATAGGTACGGTCCTGGGATTTGTCTAGCCGCCTTCAGGGGATAGGTTTGGAGTTTGACCTCCGGCATGGGTTTAGATCCTAGGGTCCTGAGGTTGCTTCCTGGAGGCTGAGGGGTGGGAGTTGGGGGTGCCAGCCACAACCACCCAGCCCTTTTTTCCCCCCTGCTCTGCTCTTCTTTACCTCCATCTATGGTGAGTGAAGCTACGATGAGTGAAACCCTGAGTGTGGTACCTCAGGAGCCCCCAGAGGCCTTGGGAGTCCCTGCCAAATAGTTCTGAGAGGACGGAGACTAGGATAACACCGCTGTTGCTAGAGCTGCTTTCAGCTCCACTCTCTGCTGGGTGGAAACGTGAGGGCTGCCTCTGCAGAGTTTCCATGGGCTCTCCCTTTGAGGAGGTGGGCAGCTGGCTCTCCCTTCTCCTGTCCAGAGCTCTTGGGGAGCCCCAACCGTCTGCTGCAGAAAGTGAGGAGGGGCTAGTCCAGAACGGGTGAGGTGGAGTCGGGTGGGGTGGGGGTCAAACTTCCCTGGGCCCAGCCCTTATCGCTCCATGCTTCAAGGCTCATCCATCCATCCATGTATTCATTTAACGAACACTCATTAACTACGTCCTATGTGCCTCTGTCTGACCAGAGATAGGCAGGGTGGTTTGTGTTTTCTAAAGTAAAATATTGTTAATAAACTACTGACTCTTACAAGATACCTGTTATTAATAGTCAACAATTTTAAAAATGAACACAAGTATCTATGTGTTCACACAAGAGCTTTTTAGGCAAGTAAGAGCTTATCGAATATTTTTCTCCACTAAACTAATAGGAAATTCTATTTGAGCCGCCGTTTCACACTGGGGAGGATCTAAGAAGCCCTCACCAACACCACCCTGCAGCATTCAACTTCCCAAGGGACTCTGGATGGAGAGAAGGAGAAAGCCGCAACGAAGGAAGAACTAGAATCATCTCACACTGGTAGCATAGCCTTTCCTTGGAGACTCGTTTGGGAACAGGGCTTCCAGATGAGACGCATTATTCCAGCACGTAACTGCATGATCTCCCCGCCGCACCTCCCCACACCTCACCTCACCTCCGCTCCACCGCCAGGCAGGCACAAGAAGACATGCTCTCTGAAGGGCCAGGACTGAGGGATGCAGAAGGAAGGAAAGGGAAGCAGGACCAGAGGGGAGGTGGAAGAGAGCAAAATGGAGGTGAAAAGATGGAAGGAGGAAGCCAGAGAAGAAAGGAAATACAGAGAGGTGGTAAGAGAAGGGAACAGGAGAGACTTGGGAGAGAAGCTGAAGGGAACAAGAGAAGAAATACACCTCTGAGAGATGCCTCGCCAAGATTCTTTTTATCTCATTTAAACCTTGAAAGGCCGTATAACCAAAAAAGAAACGTGTTTTCTTCTCTGCTCAGACTAAGTAGGAGGGGCCAAATGTGAATTCTAGCCAAGGGTCTCTCCACTTCCCTTTTTGCCAGTTTTTCTTACTAGTTCCTCTTTTCTGATTCAAGTTCGGACCTTCTTCCTTAGTCCGTTCCCTGACTTGGACTTGCTAACCTGGCCCTGGTGTTCCAAACAGAGGCCTGGGCCTGAGGCCGCACGAAGGTTCCTGAAGGAGGGAGTACAACAAGGTGTGTGAGATGGGGAGTTTCTCTTTCGTGGCCAAACTTGCTAAAGTTGCAAATGTTTCAGCCCTACAAACACTGGCTCCGTTTCTTTTGCGTATGACACCCCCTTGAAACGTCAACACACCTTGTAAGCGCTTACTAAATGACCACTTCCAAAGAGAGAACATAGAGGCTCAAAGTCGGAGTAAAATCAGAGGTTCGTATATCATAGATGAAGAGAGTCGCTAAGGAGGGTCTGCTAGGTGGCCCATGAACCAGCCTCTTTCTCCAATGTGCGATTTCACATGCAATAAAAACCAGACTATGAGTATTTCAGAAAGGCTGCCCAGTCTTCCCACTGGAAAGTGTTTTTGGACATCTTGCTTTGATTTAAGATTTCCTAGGAGGGTCTGTTCCTTCGCTGAGCTGGTTTTCAGACCGAAGCTGTTGGAGGGCTAAAAAGCAAGCTCCTAGCTCACTGTCACTCATCTCAAGGATGAATTAGGTTCTAATTCTTGGCGGTTTCTATACCCACAGAGAGGAGTCTTCCCACGGTCACTGTTCCTTGAACTGCTGCCCAGTGGTTCCATCCTCCACCCTCTTCAGCCACCGACTCCCCTGACTTTACCCAAGAGTTTGTCAATAACTATGCCTCAGCCCATTATTCCCGTTCTCTAGCTACACCACCTCCTAACTTCCCCCAAGTCCAGTAGTCCTTTAACCCCACCAGTCCTACAACCGATTGCTCCTTCCGGGTTTTCACTGTCCCTCACTGTCCTCACGTCCTAGTTCTCCTCCCCTCCAGCCCTGATTCCATTATGAATCATTATCACTTCTTGTATGCACCCTCAACACCTTTGTGTCTCTTCCACTTTATTCTCGTCACTTGGCTAAGTCCAACCATCCACCAACTCTGTGCCTTCACCATACCTCTAAACCTGCCTGGAAAAAAGACAAGTGACATACTAACCAACCTCATCTCAAAGTCATAATCACACGCACCAGGAGGGTCCTTAATGTTGCCTGGAGGTTTTATTGTGTTTCCCTTGTCTGTTTACTCTGCTGAACAGCTATTTCACGCCTCCTCAAAACCCCAGTGCCCCCTGATTGATCACCCAGTTTCCCAATTCACTGAGAACATAAGAGCAATGAAAAGACAATTCCAAGCTCTCTCTACCCTGTCTACCATTTACCTAGAACCAGACCCACAGATCTTTTTTCTCTCCTTATTGCTGTGGAAGAACTGTCTCTGCTCTAAGCAAAGTCCAACTCTCCCACTTTGGGAGATCTCTTCCCATCTCCCCTACTCGAGGACATTGTCCTAGAAACTCTCCATTCTTTTTCCTACACCATCAATTTGATCCTCCTAGATCCTTCCCTCCAGCAATAAACAAGCTGGTATTTCTTCTAAGCATGCCATCATTTCTACATTTAAAAATAAAACAAAATGCCCTGGCCGGTGTGGCGCAGTTGGTTGGAGCATCATCCCATAACTGAAAGGCTGTAGGTTCGATACCTGGTCAGGGCACATACCTAAGTTGCAGGCTCAGTCCCTAGTCCGTGCACCTACAGGAGTCAACAAATTGATGTTTCTCTCTCACATCGATGTTTCTCTCTCCTTTCCTCTCCCTAAAAGCAATAAAAAATTGTCCTTAGGTGAGGAGAAAAAAATAAAATAAAATTTCTCTTGGCTTCTATGCTCCATTTTTCTCTGCCCTTTTTGGTAAACTCTTTGAAAGGGTTTCCAGTTTCTTGCTTCCCATTCTCTCTTGAACACCTCCAATAGGTTTCTGCACCCAGTACCCCATCAAATCTGACCCCCAGGTTGCTAGAGTCAATGGTTAACACCCCACTCTTAGGGACAGGTGACATGTGATTACTCCTTTCTCCTTGAAACACTTTCTTCACTTGGCTTCTAGAATACTACACTCTCCTGGCTTTCCTCCTCCTCCACTTATTCTCAGGCTTTTATTCTCAGTTTCCTTTGCTGATTTACTCTCATCAACACCCCTCCACCACCTCTGAAAATTAGAAATTTCCAAGACTCAGTCCTTGGGTCTCTTCTCATCAAAACTCATGGCTTTCATACCACATATATACCAATTACTCCCAACATCTCCAGTCCAGACCACTGTGAACTGTAGAGATACCTATCCAGCTGCCCACTTGAAATCCCCATTTGAAAGTCTGAGAGGCATCTCAACGTATCTATAACTAATATCGCGATATTATCTCTCAAAACTTGCTCTCTGCAAAGTCTTCATCTTGATTTTCTAGTCAATTCCTGGCTGGTGTGGCTCTGTGGATTTAGTGTTGGACTGCAAACCAAAACGCCGCTGGTTTGATCCCCGGTCAGATCACATGCCTGGGTTGCGGGCCAGGTCCCCGATTGGAGGCTTCAGAGAAGCAACTGACTCATATTTCTCTTCCTCTTTCTCCATTCATTCCCCTCTCTCTAAAAATTAATGAATAAAATCTTTTAAAAAATAGTTTTTTAGTTGAGGTCTATCCTGATGGGGTTTTTCTGTAGATCTACATTGTTGGAAATGCCTCATAAATATGTTGATTCCTTTATTCACAGAACTGTGTGTTCAAACAAACAAAAAAAGAAGTGTGTTAGAACTGTGGGAAGGAACTACAGGACAACTGCTAAAACTATGAAAGAGCTCATAGTCTAATTATTTTTTTTAAGATTTTATTTTTATTTATTTTTAGAGAGAGGGGAGGGGAGGGAGACAGAGAGGGAGAGAAACAGCATTTACGGTTGCCTCTCACATGGCCCTCACGGGTACCTGGCCTGCAACCCAGGCATGTGCCCTGACTGGGAATCGAACCGGGACCCTCTGGTTCCCAGCCCGCGCTCAATCCACTGAGCTACACCAGCCAGGGCTCACAGTCTCATTATTTTTATCTTAGGTTTGTGTATATCCCAAAGAACTGTACTGTTCTAGGGAGTAATAGCTTAGGAGTGAATATGACTTGAACTTACTCATGTTTAGTGGGCCCCAGAGTGCATTGCTTGAAGAAATTGGGTCCCAACGATTATAGTTGGGAAATTTTGAAGCATGTCCATATTCAAGTGGATATTAAAGAAGCTCAAGTAAGAGAATTGTGGAATAACTGACATGACAACTAGATTGAGCAAAAAAGGGATTAAGGTTAAACTTGAGAGGAACTAAGGCAGTGGAAGAACTCAAAACATGAAATTCCTTAAATAAAAATATGTTTACTTTAAAAAAATAAAACAAAATAGTTAAAAAAAAAAAAACCACTGATGCATCCTGTTCTCTAGTTAATCCCCCAAAGAATCACTTTCAATCTCGCCCCACCTTCCACATAGACATAGCTTAGAAACCTGCAGAAGAAGTCCCACAATGTTTATTGTCTTCAGCCTCATTACCTATAGAAATTTACCATTAGAAAGGTGTAAGGATGAGCCAAAGAACATACACGCATAACTCACAGACACAGGCAACAGAGTGATGATGGCCAGAAGAAGGGGTTGGGGGCTGGGTGGAGGGAGGCAAAAGGGGAAAATGGGGACCATCTGTAATAGTGTCAACAATAAAAATGAAGAAAAAATAGTTACCACTTATACTTTCCCTTCATGGCCCTCCCCTACCTTTTATTTTTTTAAACATCTGTAGCCTCCTACCTGGCCTGAAAATTTACCTTCCACTCTGTCCCCGCACTTGCCTTTGTTCCTGTTATTACTCTTGCTGAATAGTTCATTCAGGACTTCATTAGTCTAGTCTGAGTCAGACCTTCTCATCCTTCTCCGGCTACCACCAAGGATCACTGTCACTCCTTTGAATTCTAGAAGCATTAGTTGTCAGCCTCTCATCTCAGGGCTTAACAGTAAATTAACTGACTTTATATTAAACTCCTTCATGAGCATACTACTTGTCTCAACTGGATTTCGAAGTACAGAGGCTTTATGTGCTAAGAATACAGTAGGTTTATACTCCATTTGTGCTGTAAACATAGTAGCCCTCATTTAATATTTGTTTTCATTTCATGACATGAAAATAAGTGAATAATTTTCTGTGTTTCTCTTAATCAGGGGTGTGCATTCTGTTCTCTTAACATTAGTTAAGCAGTAAGCTCAGAGCCATAGATACAAAAATGAATAAGGCGGATCTCTACCCTCGAGCTTAGTCTGGAGGAGGACATTTGAATAAGCAGCGTTTTATACTGAAATTTGGTAAACTGTACTGAAGATACATAGTGTTATGAAGGCAAATAAGGGAGGACTTACTATGCCTAATGAGGTTAGGAAAAGTTTATACAGCTAACATCTTAATTGTGGTGTCTATGAACCAGCAAATTCTATTGGCATTCCCAAATCAAAGAATCTGGAAAATGCACTTATTCCAGGTCTAGGAGGTAACTTGATGATGAAAGACCATAGAGAGGTGAAAGGGCGGGCTGTTAGGAAACTTAGGAAACATGATGGTGGTCAGAAAGCAAGGTATGTGAGAGGGAGTGGTGGGAAATAAAGTGGAAAGATACCCTGGATACTCTAAAGAGCCTACAACCCCATCATAGAGGTAATGCTAAAGGGAAAGAAGTTGGGGTTGTTTAATACAGTTAGCAATTGATACTGTTGATGTAAGAAATGTTCAAACCTGTAGAGAATTTTTATCAGTGTATTTGAGCCAATCTGATGACAATTGCTAGGAAGCAAAATACAAATGGATTGAGAAAATGCCTTGGAGAATGGCAGTTTTGCAGTTTATTTTATATAATAGAATCAAAGGAGATGTTAGGAGGGTTACATGAAATCCCTTGGTGGTAGATTAGGGAGATGGGAGAAAGCAAAGCTGGGAAATCTCTGGGATTGGATAAACGGCAAGATGGAGAAACCTAAACTTCTTTTACACCAGTGGGTACACGATAGTTAGTAAACATTTACAACACATAGTGATGGTATGCGGGGAACAAGACAACAATGAGGGGCTCCTCTGGGCTGCTGCTCTGGTGCCCAGTTGTGTGTTGATGGGGTCGGGAAAAGATTACTCTGACATTTCAACGGTATGTTATCTTAGATGCACGTAAACACTGACCTTTGTCAAGGAAGCTACAGGCTGCCTAGGACAAGACCCACCCCCCTATGACCAGCTTTCAGTTAGGAATTTTTAAGTTCATCCTATGCGGTTACTTTCGGGCTCTGAGATTCTAAGGCCTATCATTGCAGGCCTCCCGTGAGCTGCTCAGGTTTAGTATGCGCCCCTTTTTCATTCACCATACAGTGGGATTAATTCAGCACTAGGCGCTCCTGGACACGAAGATAACTAGCAGGGTAATCCAAGAAGCCCTGCGGAGACCTAGTCACGCGCTGCAACCAGGACGTGGCAGCCATGCGGCCCCGCCCACCAGCTGCCCCGAGTGTGGGCTGGGGCCGGGGCTGGGGCTGGGGCTGGCCATCCCGCAGGACCTAGGACCAGCTGGGCTGGAATTCGGTCCACGCAGCTAGGCGCGCTGGCGGGGACGTGGCGCTTTCCAGCCAATCCCGGCTACGCGATTGTAGGACCAATGGCTACCCAGGGAAGCTCTACGTCAGACACGGGTTTGTTGTTGATTGGTCAATCCGCCGCGGGAGAGGCCGGTAAGGGCGGGGCGAAGAGCCACTTCCGGTTAGGTGGTGCTTGCGCGCGTGAGCTGAGCCGGTGGGAGATCTGCGGCAGCTGCAACTTCGGCTGTGGGTGCTAACGGGAAAGGTAGGTACGGCGGAGCTCAACCCTTTCTCTGCAGACTCGTCCTTTTTCGCTTTCTTTTTTACCTCGCCCCTGGTGCGGCAGCGGTCTCCCTTGTTCATGGCCTGTGTTTCTGCTAGTTCGAGGACATGGGGCCTGAGCCGGCTCGCGACCCCGTGGCCTTCTGCGCGCAGCCTGGATTGGAGGCCGCCGCTTGCCTTCTGGTGCGCTTTGAGAAGGGGCCTCAGTCCTGGCGAAACCGGCTCCCGGCTTTACGTTCCCTAGGGTACCGTTTCGTGTCTGGCTTGCCACGTCCTCGTCCTCCGTCCCTAGGCCCAGCCACTCACTGGGCCCCTCACCGAGCCCGCGGACTAGGGGGTCACTCTTGTTTACCTCCTGAAGGTCAGAGGGCAGTCGGGTAGTGTTATTGGAACAGCTCCGTGCCACCTTCCCCTCTCGAGCTTGCTGTGTCTGCCAACCCCGCCCCAAGGCCACATCCCGAGAATACGGTGCATCTGCCAGGAAAGTAGTGTTCGCTGGCTCTGAGGGTGTAGAAGCAAGGGGGTGGAGGGGCGGGAAGCATGAAAATACTTTGATTAAAAAGAAAGACTTTCTATAATGTTAAAAGGCGAATGTTTCGAGCTTCCATGTTTAGCTGCATACTTCAGTCAGCGACAGAAAGAAGTTTTTAAAGTTTTATTAGGGAATTGTATTGTTACCTTGTTGCTTCTGCCCCAGTGTCTAATTATGATTTTAGCCCCAAGTAAAAACTTAATTCCTTACAGCTGCCCTGATTAAGAGACTAGTAGTGTGGTTTGCAATTTCGAAAGATGCTTTTGCCTCAAGGCACAAGTCCCTTGGGTCTTCTGATAAAACTTGGAGGCCTTCGATCTCAATTCCTAAGTGTATAAACTCACAGAATAGTGTCTTTGAGAACTGAATTTCATTTACTTTCTGGCATGGACCATAAAGTCAATATTAATGAATCATAAGTAAGGTTGTTGGGAGGTAAAAACTCATCTCTGACAAATTAAGCTTTGTCATAGAATGGAACTTAACATAAGACAAATGCGTGCTTGACCTTATTTAGTAGGTTTAGTTAACCAAATGCCAACTGGTGACCATAACTGAAGAATTTATGTAAGACTGTGCAGTGTGCACATAAGGGGTCCAGATAGGTGATCCGTAAATTGTATGATAACCTGTAAATTTTCCCCCAAAATGGAATTTGTTTATAAAAAATTGTATATTTATTCTTGTGTGTTTAAACTTCAGTCACCTTCAAAGTATTCTTTATTTGATGCAATACACCTATTGGATTTTTTCCACTGCTCAAAACAGTTTTTGAACTGGTCAATTTTGATGGCTTTTAGTGCTTCTTGCGGTTATTTTGTTTCTCCTCTTCCACTGCAAAATGTTTCCCTTTGAGGACTTTTTTCATTAGGATAACAAAAAACGTCACTCCAGGCAAGAATAAGGAGGGTGGGACAAGCAGGGTCTTGCTGGTTTTGGTCAAAAACTGCAGAACACTCAGTCGGGTGTGGGCCAGAAATCATCTATTCTCGAAATGGAATGGGAGAGTCTTCCCATTCCATTGGGAAGGTGGCATTGGAAAAGTCTTCCAAAAAAATTAACTGAAGCTGAACGCAGCCTCTCACAACAATGCCAGCTGGTGCAGTGGTACAGATGAGCTCCTAAGGTAAAACACTCGCCTATCAGAGGAAGCCTGTACTATAAGGGGTCTGCCCTCCAGGAGATAATTCCCGTTGTTTTGGGGGAATCATCCTCTCACTTGTGTGTAGAGAGGATGAGCTTGCTTGGGCATAATCTGGGTTTTACAGTGATTCGGGGGTCTTCAGTAGGATCCTCTTAAGACTCACAATGGGGAGAGCCGTGAGCTGACAAAGGTGGCCTAAGTATGTCTGAGTGGATGGTACTCGGATGCAACTTTGAAATCAACTCATCATCACTCTCAATATAATCAGTTTGCTTCCATTCATCCAGTGATGTGTCTAAAGATACTTACTGATGGTATTTTATATACGTTGCACTAGTATAGATTATTAGTACATTGATATTAACAGATTTTTCTGTATCGGGGCGGCGGAAAGACAGAGATGTAGCTGTGGGATAATCTTTGGAGATGCTTGCTAGGCCATAACATCCTAGATCCTCTGTGAACTCCTAGATAGGCATTTTGTTGATGTTGTAATTTATGTATTAGAGTTAAGACTGCTGAAATAACACTTTTCCTGTTGCTGGCTGATCACTACATCCGGTGAGGAGAAGAGGGGGTTGGGGAACATTAACAGGCGGAAACTACATTGCTGCCAAGTACTGTCCAACTAATCCAGTAAAATGTATTGTTATATAAAAAGTGCAGACACTGTATTAGAGACCGTAGAGGGGTATTCATTTATATTAGCTGAGATCCCTGTCTTCCCCAAAGGTGGCATCTATAGGGGAGTTAAAGAGACTATTTAAATAGCCTCTGGTCATTATTGTAGAGTGGTACAAGCGAGTTTTATAGAAGTTTAGAGCAGCGATTTTCAACCGGTGTGCTGCAAGAGGCATACTGATGTGCCGTGAGAATTTTTAAAACATGGTGTCCAACTGTTTAGTCAGGGACACTGACCTTTTCCCCCTTAGATTGTCAAGTAAAAAAAGATAATAGCCAACACAACAATAGTCATCTGGTGTGAATCAAGATTATACCTATTTTTGTCAGATCAAAAAAATGTATTTTTGGGTGCCACAGAATTTCAGAAATTAGTTTATGTGTGCCATGAAGTGGAAAAGGTTGAAAATTGCTGGTTAAGAGCAATGGGTACAGATTACTTCCAGCTGGAGTGATAATGTGAGATAGGTCTTTTCATCTATGATAAAAAATTATTTATAGACATTTGGCACTGAAGGGAGGTTGAGCTAAAATAACTGCCAAATTCTCAAGGACTTTATGCATGTTATACGTGCACAGCAGAATTACAACTAGAAACCAGGGCTCTTGTTCTTACATTTTTGTAGCATTCCTATGGCAATCAATTATGTATTAAAGTTTTAAAGAAAACTTTTCATTCTGTAACCAGAGAAGTTTGAAGTTTGTACTGGTTTGCTTTAGTTAATAGAACCAGTGAAGTCTGAGTAATAATAGTTTGTCATTTCCAAAGCTTTTCTTCTACAACCAAATTTTGCACTTTTATGTACTCAATTGCCCTGTAAATGTATGCCCTCATACAAATAATTAGACTGTATTAATGAACTAATGTAAATTTGCTTCATCACAAGAGAAACATCGAATAAATGGTTTATCATTATCGTAATTTTTTTTTTTTTGCACATGCCCTGACTGGGAATTAAACCCATGACCTTTTGATCTATGGGACAACACTCCAACCAAGTGAGCCACACCAGTCAGCGCTCATTATAACTCTTATCAAATCATGAAGGGTGGCATTATTACTTTAATGCGATAATCTATTGGTGGTACTTGTCCCAACGTTTGTAAGTAAAGAATGTCAGATAGATAACCAGATAGCTTTAATATCTAGATTTCATAACCTGGGCCTTAGAATAGTCGCTGTATTTGCCATGGATAATGTGCTCCCCTGTACAGTGCGCACCCACGTTTTTGTGCGCATTCTACACGGGAGTATTATGCCCATTGTTATACCCGTGGTATGTAATCATTGTACCCTTGTATAATGAACATCCTTATTTTTTAAAGATTTTTTATTTTTATTTATTTTTAGAGAGAGGAGAAGGGAGGGAGACAGAGAGGGAGAGAAACAGCAATGTATGGTTGCCTCCTACATGGCCCCCACTGGGGACCTGGCCCGCAACCCAGGCATGTGCCCTGACTGGGAATCGAACCGGGACCCTCTGGTTCCCAGCCCGCACTCAGTCGACTGAGCTATACCAGCCAGGGCTATGAACATCCTTATTTTTCCCTCAAAAATTTGGGCAGAAAGTGCACATTATACATGGCAAAATATGGGTAAATTGCCATTAAGCTGTCCTGCCCCCCCACCTGCTCCCCCATTCAAGTCGAAGTCGACACTCAAGCAGTAAGATCCTGCTTTTGCTATATTATAGAGGAAAGCTTTTTTTCCTGGTTGTCCAGCTCAGAGAACTGGAATTTTACCGCCACACCCATGTCTCCCACATTGAGCAATGAGTCTGTGGTCAACCGGAGTAACTGTGGGATCACTCAGTGCTAATATTCTTGAGAAGTTGAATTTAATCCAGGCATCTAAATTTCCCTCAAACAGTTTAAGTGTTCTGTGACTAACAGATTTTTACAAAAAATGACCTGAAGGAAGAGGAAGAAGTGGCAAGAATTTAGAGCTTTCAAGGAAATTTTTGAATGGATAAAATAAACTGATTCTTAAGTCTCATTACTGAAAGAAATTCACGCTTATGCTATTAATATTTTCTTACAAGTTTATTGGAACAATTCACGGAAATAACTTTCAGAAGAAAATTATTGGTGACGTGCTACGAGAAGATGACATCTTTTCTAGCCCTTTTGTTTGTGTCTCTAATGGGGCACTGTCCAATAGAAATGCAAGCATAATACAGTCCACACATGTAACATTTAAGTTTTCACGTGAAAATTTTAAACGGGTGCAACTATTTTTCATTTATTCCAGTATGTACAGAATACCATTTGTTCGATAATAAAGTATAACATTAATACCACATCTTAATTCACACTAGCCACATTTTAAATGCTTAGTAGCCACATGTGGCTAGTAGCTACTGTCCTGGGCAGTACAAGTCTAGACTCTCCCCCCCGCCCCCCCCGGAGAACGTTACTGTATTAGATGTTACCAGCCCTGGCTGGTGTGGCTCAGTTGGTTGGAGCGGCATCCTGTAGCTGAAAGATTCCCGGTCAGGGCACATATCTAGATTGCGGGTTTGATCCCCAGTCTGGGCATGGGTGCGTGAGACCCCTGGTTGGGTTGCATACGATTCCCCGGTCTGGGCTCCCATCCTGGCACGTTCAGGAGGCAACCAATGGATGCTTCTCTCTCATCGATATTTCTCTCCCTTCCTCTCTCTCTAAAAGCAGTGAAAAAAAAAATGACCTCAAGTAAGGATTTAAAAAAAAAAATGTTACCCTTGTTGAGGGTGGGACAGAATTTTAGAGCAGTGTATGGGTCACTTGAGAAATGAGAGATGGATTTTTCACAACCATGGATTTACCTACTAGATCATGTGGTAAGAGCTTATATAACCAAGTCCTTCACTTACATTCATTGTGTATTTTCCTAATACTCTGTTATTCACTGATGAGTAGCCATGATGAGGGGAGAAGGGGAAAGAAGGGTCATTTAGTTTTCTCTAACTTGGTTTCTGTTTGGTTGAAAAAAGAAAGATGCTTCAGAAGTAACGGCGCTACTGCAGTTCTTTAAATGCCCTGGTGAAGAGCGGGCTGGTACTCGTCTCCATCTTCCCACGCAAAACAGCCTGTCATGGGAGATATCCTTTGTTTCCACTGGAACATTTTTTATGTATATGGATTTAGATAAATCTAGTGCAGTCGTGTGTGTGTGTGTGTGTGTGTGTGTGTGTGTGTGTGTGTGTGTTTGTGTGTGTTTCAAAATAAAACAAGGGGCCTTTTGTTAAAGTTCCTAATAGCTAGGAGTTGGTATATTTTGCAAATATATGTGTGCACAACGAGGAATTGTGTGTATATGTATATAAATTATACATAATTATATGTTATATGTTAAATGAAGGTTCTCATTGTCTGCCGCGAAGATAAAGGTAGGATCATTGGTCCTGTCAATCAGGTGGTCCTTGATGACCCTCGTAGGCAGCTTTATCAGTGGTAGATGACAGATGTCAGGGTGACAGTAGGTGGTGAGGAAGCAAAGACAGCAGCACAGACAACTCCCAGAGAGCGTTGGTGAGGGAAAAATGAGCAAGTGGGTCTGGGAAGGAATGATTTTGGATTGCGGAGACCTGAGAAGTACTGATTGATGGAATGGAGGAGCCTTTAGAAGGGTGGGATTGAAAGTTTAACACGTTAAGCACAGTGTCATTTCCTGGGGACTGGCAGCAAACTTTTTGTTTGGACCGCATCAGTGTGTGGGACCGGCAGTATCAAGGTTAAAAAATAAATGTTATGCCCTGGCTGGTGGATAGAGCGCAGGCTGGGAACCAAAGGGTCCTGGTTTGATTCCCAGTCAGGGCACATGCCTGGGTTGCAGACCAGGTCTCCAGTGAGGGCCAAGTGAGAGGCAACCACACATTGATGTTCCTCTCCCTCTCTTTCTCCCTCCTTTCCCCTCTAGAATCAATAAAAGAAAAAAAAAATTTTAATAGGGTTTCTATCCTAACAATAGATAGATATGTTTTTCCTTTAGTCTGCTTTTTCAATCTGGAAAAATGGCTGGAAAATGTTTGCTTTGCTAGCTAATACTGAAAAGAGTTTTTATAATAGTGTTTAAAATGTAGTAGACATAAAAAGGTAGTATACATGAGTGTGTGCTCATTTACAGAAAGTGAACAACACAGCAGAGGACAGTATTAAAGGTCACGTCACACCAGCCCCCCCACCATCTCTTCTCCCTTGACTGTAGGGGTTGCCACTGTTTACTGACAGAGGTTTTCCCTTCCATACCATTTTTGTGTGTGTATGTTATACTCATGTTTTATACAAATATAAACAACCTGTTGAGGTTGTTGGGCTTTGCTTTTCACATAAATGAGATAGGACATTGTTTTGAAACTTGATTTTTGTTTGTTTGGTCGGTGGGTTTTTGTTCATTTGACGGAGCTTGGTGAGTTCTCAGTTCAGTGCATGTAGGTCCACCTCATTCTTTCTAACCACGGTGTAATGTCCCATACTTACGGATGTACTAGTTCTCTGGTTCAGTTAGTTAGCATTCAATATCACGTTAGTTTCCAGTACAGCGTAGGTGGTAGACATTTATGTAACTTACAAAGTAACCCCCCCAGTAAGTCTAGTACTCACCTGCCACCGTACATAGTTTTTACAGTATTATTATATTCCCAATGCTGTACTTGACATCCCATGACTATTTTGTAACTGCCAATTTGTACTTTTAATCACTTGCTTTCCTTTTTTTAATCTTTATAAACTATCATCACTGAACACTTGTGTACAAATATCTTCATATACAACTGTAGGTGTTTTGATCAAATAGCTTGACACAGAATATTGATAAACTTTTAGAAGCTTAGCTGAATTCTAACATTGGTGGGAACAGCTCAGGAAAAGTACCACCTTCTTCCCCTTTCTCAGGGGTCTCCAGGTCTTGCTTTTGCATTGCTTCCTTTCATGGGCTCCATCAGACTTAACCATCCAACAGCCATTCATTTGGAGAGTGGGCACTTGGGAAGTGACCACTTCCCATTATCCCCTTCGCTACATTTCTTTTTGTCTTATTGGCACTGTCTTGTTTGCTTTCTTTTCACTTTTAAGGAATCTGTATATAACATACTCATCATTAACTGCTCTTAGCATTATTGAATCCAAAAGACTATAGATCCAAGGTAATACAGTGTAACTTCTGCTAGCTACCGTTTGGGGTTATGAGAAAAATGGGTGCATAGAAATATGTTTAACCTGTTGGCATATTTAATTTTCTTATCCCCTGGCACAACTCATGCTTCATTCGGGTTCCCAAACTTTGAGGCAGGATCAGGCATTTGTAATTCCTTCGTATTAAGTATACTTTCAGGTTACATTTCTTAAGGTACTACTATTATGGCTGTTTGAGAATTTGGTTAGAATAGTGGTTCTTAATCTGACTTGTCTTTTAAAAATATTAATAGAGCCCTGGCTGGTGTGGCTCAGTGGATTGAGTGCTGGCTTTCGAACCTAAAGGTCACCGGTTCAGTTCCCAGTCAGAGCACATGCCTGAGTTGCGGGCTGGGTCTCCAGTTGGGCATATGAGAAGCAACCAATTAATGTATCTCTTGCACATCAGTGTTATCTCTCCCTCTTTCTCCCACCCTTCCCCTCTAAGAATAAATAAAATCTTTTAAAATATATATTAATAGAGGTGGGATGTAATGGTTGTATGTTCTGAAAACTCTCCGGTTGATTCTAGGGTACTGTCTGGATTGAGAACCACTGGATTGAGAAGCTCTGCTGAAAGAATTTTCATATTTTAAAAAATACTTACCATACAATACACGATCCCTTAGACTAGATTGTTCCACTAGTGATATCTTGGGGACGGTGAGGTCTGGCTGGTTTAATCTGCAGATTTGAGGGTAAGGTACCGCACTTAACTACATATAGTGCAGTGTTCCCTTGTCCTCTGACATTGTGTAGTTTCCTAGAGCTGCTGTAACAAACTGCCACAAACTGAGTGGCTTAAAAGGGCGGGAGTTTATTCTCTCCTAGTTCTAGAGGCTAGAAGTTAGAGATCAGGGTGTTGGTAGGGCTCTGCAGGCTCTCGGGGAGGATCCGTCCTGTCCTCTGCCTAGCTTCTGGGTCCCTGACTTGCAGGCTTGTCACTCCCATCTGTGCCTCTTTTCGTAACGGGGCATTTTCTTTGTATCCTCGTTCAAATCAGTCATTGGATTAGAGCCCACGCTAATCGAGTACGACCTTATTTTATCTCGGTTACATCTGCAAAGATCCTACTTCCAAATAAGGTCGCATTCGCAGGTACCCAGGGGGTTACACTTCAGCTTATTTTGGGGAATGCAGTTCACCCGTGACGAGCCTCCTGCCTGATTACCTGTCCATCTAGCGAAGGAGCCATTGGTTGTAAAGGAAAGTGAGGGAGAGGTCCTGTGAGACTGCAGAGCCTCGTTCTGACCACGTGGGGGAGTCTTTCAGGTTGGTTAAAATGTGAAGGCCTGGGAAACTTTCTCCCTGGATTTTTAATTTTACAGTTTTCTCTGTAAGACCTTGACTTCTCTAGAAAGTGCTGTGGTGTATCTGTAGAGCATTCCAAACAGGTTACTATCCTGAAGTTTCTCAGTAACTTTTTGGTCACGTTTTTCTTTTTCTTAAGGATTTAATTTATTCATTTTGCGGGGGGCAGGGAGAAAGAGAGGGAGAGAACCATCGATACATTGATCTGTTGCCTGTTACACACCCCGACCCGGGCATGTGCCCTGCTGGGCATTGACCTGGCACCCTTTCGGTTCACAGGCAGGCACTCAGTCCACTGAGCCACACCAGCCAGGGCTGGTCACTTTTTTTTCCCCTTCAATAAAGTGTTCCAGCCTTAGGCTTGTTCATTAGAATTACCTGTGACTGCCGAGATTCTGAGGGTATGGAGTAGGGCCTTGGAATCTGTACTTGGAACAGTACCCCAGGTGGTCCCTACGCCTGGGAAAGATTGGGACACCCAATATATGGAGTGATAAAGCAGTTGTGATTTATCACCATACTTCTGAATGGTTTGCTCTTTGAAGGGGATTTGACGTTGAGCCTGGACATGGGAGGTGGCTTAGTGTTGTAAGCCAAGGGCACTGCATGAATATTTCATTGGCTTCTAATCTGATGGTGATCAGAATCCTCTGAGAAGCATTTAGAACTACAAATGCCCGGATTTAACTTCAGCAATTCTAGTTCAGTAGGAAAAAACCTTTTCAAAGCTTCCTAGGTGATTCTAATAACCTGCCAGCCAGGTAGGTTTGAAGACCAGATCATTTATGTAGTACAATATAAAAAGAGTTAAAATGTAGAGTTATTGGAGTCAGCAGGTCTGGATTTAAATCTTGGTTCTTTCACTTTTAAGTCTTATGAACTTGGGCGAAAGGATTAAAGTTCTCCTTTGGTGTTTTTTAAAAGGGAGACTACTTACAAAGTGTAAGTTTTAACTATAATTCCTTGTCAGTCTACAATCAGATGAAGGAAATTGGTGAAAATTTCTCACTGTAAAACGAGAAAGTGATATTCTACCATAGTTATTTTATGGATAAGTAATATTTGGGAAAATAGCAAATCAGTGATTGAACTGGGTGTGAGCTCTTTAAATTACTAAGCATACTGTCTCTTGAATTAACCACCCTTCTTTTTCTTTAAGATCTGATTATCATGGACCTGCGGCAGTTTCTCATGTGCCTGTCCCTGTGCACAGCCTTTGCCTTGAGCAAGCCCACGGAAAAGAAGGACCGTGTGCACCATGAGCCTCAGCTCAGTGACAAGGTCCACGATGATGCTCAGAGCTTTGATTATGACCACGATGCCTTCTTGGGTGCTGAAGAGGCAAAGACCTTTGATCAGCTGACACCAGAAGAGAGCAAGGAGAGACTTGGGTAAGGTGTCAGCTCTCAGGGGGCTGGTTCAGAGAATGACATTTCTTTACAAATCAGCTCATTCTTTTTTTCTCTCTGGCTCAGTCACCCAGTACAGCTTTGCTGAACTACCTTTTATGAAAACTAATCACAGATTCCTACCACTAAAATTTAATTAACACTTGCTTTCATACATTTCTCAACTGAATAAGTTTATACCTCATTCTACGAAGCAGTCATTTTTGCATAAACGTAACAAATATTGAAGGGCCCAGCTTGATCCCGAAGGGAAATTATATGGTAGGGGAAAAGAAGGCTTCTCATCCCTGCCCCTTTTGATTTTTAAGAACTATTCTTGACCTGTTCACTGTTGCCCAACCCAAGTCTTTGAGTGGATAATAAACTGCAAATTGAACCTTTGAATAATTTCTGTAAAGTTTATGATTTCCAAGAATGTTCCTCACCCTCTTTGTTTTCATTCTTAGATACTTGCTTAATTAAAAAGAAAAACCAAAACAAACCAGCCTTGCCCTTTAGAAGACTTTAAAGGTAATAAATATACTTAATATCAGAGTACGAGTCGCTGTGTCAGTAACAGCTGGACCATATTCAGGTACCATGACTCGCTCAGCGAGTGTCCTTTTACCTAAAACATTGATGTGGTAGAGTTCCAGTTGATTATTTCTTTTTTTAGAGAGAGAAACATCAGTTTGTTCCACTTATTTATACATTCATTGGTTGGTTCTTGTATATACCCTGACTGGGGATCGAACCCACAACCTCGGTGTATTGGGCCAACACTCTAACCAGCTGAGCCACCTGGCCAGGGCTTAAGGATCTGAGAATGTCTTTTGGCTCTTCCAAAGCCTTGCTTTTTAAGGAAATGCAGGTTAATTTAAAGAATATTTTTTCCTCAGTGATCACAGTTGATATTACTTTCTGAAATATATTCAAGAGATCTGTTGGAAAGTTGTACTAGGAACTTCCAAAAATATTTTGCTGTCACGGGTAGTGCTATGATTAGGAGACGTTATAGGGTTTGCCTTGAGTGATACTTAAGGATAAATTTATTTTATTTTTTTCTACAATATTTTATTCTTAAACACTAACAGAAATAATCAAAAGATTTTGCTATGTAGAATGAGAAACTATCTTAAAACATTTGAAAGTAGATAGAGAAAACACATATATTAAAGAGTCAGCCTTCTGTTAGGTTGCTTTTCTAAACTTTGAGAGGCCATGCTCACTTTCATTTTAATCTTATAAACATACTAACGTTCCCGGCTAAAAATTGAGCTGCATGAGGGTGTTCTCAGTCTTCATGTCTTGCCTGTTAATAACATGCATGTCCAACCCACATCTGGTCTCCACATATCTCTGCAGAGTGACTCTTAAGTAACAGAGAGCCCTGAGGCTGGGCGTCTGCACCAGGAGGTTCTGGCTGTGTGCAGGCAGCGGGATAGCTCTGCTAGGAGTTGGCAGGAGAGAGAACACATTCTTTTTTGTCACTAGTAAATATCAAAAGTTCAACACATGAGCAGATTCCACATTTGATTAGAAAAATCATCTTTTTCATACACTGTATGAATGAACCAACTACTCTTTGCTTCTCCCAAATTTTGGAGATAATGACAAAGTCCCCAGTTTATAAGGTGACATACTGTTGGAAGGAAACAACACATTCCCTTTTTCATCTAATTATAGGCAAATAATTATTAGGAGACAAAATCATTTTTCATACCTGTAGTTGTAAAATTTTACTACTATTTTTAAATCTTAGTAATAACTGGAAGACTACAGAAAGCATTTTAAAACAATTTTAATACAAAGTTTTAAGTTCATTTTCTTGTTAATGTTGACACAGAACATTTTTTTCTTTTAAGAAGAAACATCAATGTGTGGTTGCCTCTTGAGCGCCCCCTACTGGGGACCTGGCTGGCAACCCAGGCATGTGCCCTGACTGGGAATCAAATTGGCAACCCCTTTGGTTTACAGGTTGGCCCTCAATCCGCTGAGCCACACCAGCCAGGGCAGAACATTTTTTTCTTATGTGTTTATTCTCAGCTTCCCCACCTCTCCCCCTGCCCCCCACCCAAGAAGTCTAAGTATCCTTAATTTTCATGTATGTATCCTTCAGATGAGGATTTGTTTTGAAATGGTGTTCCTTATCATAAAAAAAGTTCCCACCCTTGATATATTTGCTATAGAAGTTAACTAGAGCAGTTCACCATCCTTCTTTGGGTCACAGACCCAGGCCCTTTAGGAGTCTAATGAGAGCTAAAGACTTGCTCAGAAAAATGCCCACATGAATATATATACAATTTTTTAAAAAATTTTTATTTACTGATTTTAAAGAGAGGGAAAGGAGAGAGAGAAACATCAATTTTTGTTGTTCCACTTATTTATGCATCATTCATTGGTTGTATGTGCTGTGACTGGGATCGAACCTACAACCTTGGCGTATCAAACAGCACTAACCAACTGCGCTACCTGGCTAGGCTAGATAAAAGTTTGCATGCTGAAAATTTCAGATAAATATGATGAACCCTACTGGAGCCCACTTACTGACTCAGGTTCTTTTAAAAAAAAAAAAAAGGTTTTGTTTTATGCCTTTTGAAATATATAGGCATATGTTACCTCTTAGGTAACGTAACATAGGTCTACTAAGTGTACTTTGTCTGCCCCGGAATAAATGCTTATTTAGTGGTGTCGTAATTATACCTGTGGTGTTTTCCAGTGCCATAGGAATACACCGCCATTAGCTTCATAAGTTGACACAGGGTTTTAAAGATCAGACTTTAGAGCTTCACGTCTAAAATAGGATGCTCCCACTTCCATTGTACTTTCACAATTGCTTGCAGGCTGGAAGGCCAGCAAGATAAGAATGGCTTTCTTATATATATTTATTTTTCCTGCTTTTCTTGCTTTATTATTTTTACTTCCATGGCCTTTTGGTAAAGTAGACTGAGGCCAATAAAATTACTGTATTTTTCGGACTGTGAGATGCACCTAAGTTTTAGAGGAGGAAAATGGGGAAAAAATTTTGAAGCAAAAAATATGGTAAAATATTTAATAACATAAATAACGTAATATTTCATCAATGTAAATGTAAACAGCCAGGTAAGCTACATTCGGACTACAAGACGCACCCCCATTTTCCTCCCAGATTTGGCGGGGGTAGTGCATCTTATAGTCCGAAAAATATGGTAGCTGGCCTGGGTGGGCACAGGTTGGAGGCTGGGGAAGCCTGGCTTTTATATTTGTAAATGGTTGTGTAAAACAAAAAATATGCGGCAAACCATATGTGGCCATGAAAGTCAAAAATACAGGGTGGGGTCCCTGGCTGGTATAGCTCAGTGGATTGAGTGCAGACCTGCGAACCAAAACATCACCAGTTTGATTCCCAGTTAGAGTACCTGCCTGGGTTGCAGGCCGTATCCCCAGTATGGGGTGTGCTAGAGGCAACCATACATTGACGTTTCATTTCCTCTCTTTGTCCCTCCCTTCCCCAGCTCTCTAAAAATAAAAAAATCTTTTTTAAAAAAAATACAGGGTGGGGCAAACCTACAGAGTCGGTTTACAGTTGTTTGTATGGAAAAATAGTACAATGAATAATAAATAATAATACAAGAATAAACTGTTTCGTGTACTCAAACTATAAACCTGCTTTGCCCTGCCCTGTAATTACTGTCTGTCCCTTTTCAGTAAAATGTTCCCAACCTCTGGATTAAACCATTTGGGATATTTCTGTTGAAAAAAGTAGAAGGACGTTCAGCCAACTTCATTGAAAAAAGCCCATCTTCAACAGTTACTTTTTTTTTTTTCTAATCCAAGTGATCCTTCTTTTTAGCCTGTTTGTAATCGTTACAGTTTTTCTTTTGGGAATGGGAGGAGTTGTGATACCTTGCCCTTTTTTTTCTGAATGGTACAGTAGCACTGTTGGTAGCCAGTACCATTAATATTGTTAAAACTCTACAGGGTTAAAGATGCAAATAATTTTTTTGTCCTATGTCCATGTATACCCTAGGAGGGTATTTAAGAGATGGGCTTCTTACTGCTTTACCTTTTCTGTTAACGTTTTAGATCAAGAGCTATAAATTACACCTTCCCTGAAGGAGAAATACTTGTTAATGATAGGATTTGAGTTATGCCTGACACCATGTCAATATCAAGATGAATCTCTTCTCATAGTGTCGCTTGCACTCTGTGATGCAGTCACTGTCCAGTGAGTTGGTAGAATGAGCACTGGGAGAAGACAGTGCTTGCTCCCGAGTGACTGTCGTCTTCACTCCCGCGTGTAGTAGAGCGTGGGGACTCGCCACAACTTCAGTTCTGTTGGAAGTTTTCATTTAAAGTTCCTGTTCTAAACGGGGCCACTTTCTTATGTGACTTGACGTATGTTGTCTTGGCCTCCGTGAGCAGGTGATTGCATCTTTAAACAGGAATTTGCATATCATGCACATGTTTTGAAACCCTTACATTAAGATTACAGATCTAGAAAAAAGAAGCTGGTGAAGGGCGAAGTATATTGATTCTTAAGCTTTGTAGTTTTGCTCCATCATCTGCACGCTAACCCTCTCTGCTTATTGACCTCCTCATATTCAGAGCTATGCATTCTTCCCACGTTATTTCCTCAGAGTTCTCTGTGTGTGTGGATATATGTAGAAGCCCCATTCAACATAGTGTGTAATAAGCTGCTGGCCATTTATTAGATAAACTTGCCTCTGTCTTTGTGTACCTGTTTTGTTTTTTAAATCATCTTCATTTGAGAGATACGTGATCCCAGAACTTTTTTTTGATATCTTTATATTTTTAACAAAAAATTGTTATCTTTTTAAAAGAGGAGCTGAATGTTACAAAGTCTGGTTTAAATTTTTGGATTTTTAGAAAACCATGCCAGTGGTTGTGACCGTTTACTAAGAAATACAAAGATGCGCATGTCGCGATCCCAGGAGTGGAGACGATTCACTCCTGAGCCCTGACCACTGTCTGAAACCCACCTCCAGTGGGATGGGCTGGGTTGAGTTTGGGATCCAAGTGACCGGCCACGGCCTGCGCTTGCCTTGTCCAGATGGCTCATCACAGACCAGTGCAGGGCACTTACAAACAAAAGTTTCAATGGCCTATTCGGCAGTTTTGTTTTGGGGATAATTTTTATTTCCATGCTTTAACCTTGGGCAACACTGTGGTCGCAGCACACACCTGGCTGAATAAATCCAGGGCTTTGTGTCCTTTTAACCTCTTGCTGGATTTCTCTGCATTTTCTACAGAAAGATTGTAAGTAAAATAGATGGCGACAAGGACGGGTTTGTCACTGTGGATGAGCTCAAAGACTGGATTAAGTTTGCACAAAAGCGCTGGATTTACGAGGATGTAGAGCGACAGTGGAAGGGGCATGACCTCAATGAGGACGGCCTCGTTTCCTGGGAGGAGTATAAAAATGCCACCTACGGCTACGTTCTAGGTAGGTCCCTGCCGTCTAGGGGAAAAAGCCTCTGGAGCTGACACCTTGAAACGTAACTGTTTTGTCTTGTAGAATGATTGTAGATAAAATAGACGCCGATAAAGATGGGTTTGTGACGGAGGGGGAGCTGGAATCCTGGATTAAGCACGCCCAGAAGAAGTACATATATGACAATGTTGAAAACCAGTGGCAGGAGTTTGATATGAATCAAGACGGCTTAATCTCCTGGGATGAGTACAGGAACGTGACTTATGGCACTTACCTGGGTAAGGGGCAAGACGTCGGCCTGGCAGAGACCGTGGTCTTGAGTCAAAGAAACAAATGGGTCACGCAGTGGAGGAAAGGAGGAAACTTCTTATCTTAGTTCAGTGCTGAGCTGATGTCCCTTTATTCTGTTCCTTTTAAATTCGTATGTTACATATTTTTTTAAAATTTGTTTAATTTTTGTTTTCAAGGTTCTGGCATCTCCTGCATCTTTAGCATTTTAGATAATATTTTACCATTTTTAATTTCTATCATCCCTCAGAGAGATCGTTTTAGAGTAGATCTCATTTAAAAGGCCGCATTGTTCCAACAATGCAAAGCACAAGAGGCTTTGAGATTTTTGTTGACGTCACATTAAGGTGTTAGACCTGAAACTCAAACGAAATTAGGTTCCTGTATAACTTGTGGGAATAGGAGGGAAATTAGTCTTTCCTTAATAAAATGAAGATTCAAGATAGCTTTCCTTGATGAAATTTATTTCAGTATGTTGGAAGTTTACAAATGAAAATTTCCCATTTGTTTTCTCTGGCACATGAGTTTATCAGACTGCTTTGCAAATGCTTCAGGGTAAATGAACGTGACATTTTTATTGCTTTCTGTTGATTTGGTAGCTTGTGTGCTTGGGCCACCTGTTAGTCACTTTTTTTACTTCTTTCTTTTGCCTGCTGGGGAATGCTCACTGGCGATCTAACTCAGTTGGTGATGATTTCGTGATTCTGTTAGTAAGATTCCCCTATTGTACGTGGTTACAATTTGGGACAAGAGTGTATAAATGTTCCTTCTTGCATTTTTATCCCAGAAATTGGGCACATTTCGCAGTGAAAGCAGGCGTTTTCCACCCCTCCTAGGCAGTGGATGTGTGATGGTTTCTTCCCCCCACCAGATAGCCAGCTGTCCGTGTTAATTACCGGACTGCATGCATTTCTAGTGAAGAGACTTTTATTTGTGTCGGCCTGCTCTCATTCCAGAGACTTAAGTGGCAATCTGTCTTCAAGCTTGACACTTAGCCAAGAACCAAACATAGACTTCACCCAATTAAGAGCACGTGTATTAAAAAGTCAGGGCAGATAGAAGCGTCTGTGCTTCTTGCTGTCTGGCTGGGACCCTCTTGATTTATTTGGAATTAATTATAAATACAAAACAAAGGGTAGGCTATTGGTGATCCAAATAGAATGGTATGCTAATAAATCTCAGCTCAGACCTAGGCACTCACTAGCTGCCCAGAACAAGTCGTAAGCTGTTTGTATGATTATGTGCATAAAAATCTGTTGAGAGCTCTGTTCGCTCACTGGGCCAATGATTCAATGTAATGGGTATTTCTGCTGACAGACTTTGCATAAGCTGAAGCCCTGGCTGGAGAACCAATGTCTTTATAAGGCGTCTTTTACTGAAGGCATGTGGGTGAACAGTACCCATGGGGTAACGAGTTGTCTTCTGTAAGGCTGAGGAGTGTTCTGTGTGTTCTTGATTCAGTTTGGTTCAGGTATAAATCATCTTAGCTTTTAATTCATATCTTTCATAATGAATCGCCTTTCCACAAAAGGACCGGTAGCGCTGCCTGCCACAAGTAAAATATGAAAAACAAGGATCCACGGTGCCTACACCAAAACTAGATCAGCAGCCTACCAAAAGCTGTGTGCAGGCCGCTGCTTAGGACAGGGGAAGCCCTCCGAGGTGTGATGACAGGCACATGAATCGAGTCACTGAAAGGAGCGTTTATGTTTTCCTTTTTCATCCTTAAGTGTATGTGTATCATCCGGCTCCTTGATTCCAGTCACCGTATTTTACTCTAAGCAGGAGGCGATAAGGGCTCTCAGCTAAGAATCTAGTCTTGAGTATAAGTAGTCTTCTGTTATCTTTCTTGTTTATGATACGTAGTTGGTGCTAAAACATTATTTGTTTAGAAGAGATAACTTAGTATCTGAGAAATGATTTTTTTCCCTCAGATTCTCCATCTTCAGCATATTATGGCTTTAAATATACACACATAGAATCAATCCCCAGAGCCTCGTGACTCAATGAGCCAGCTTAGTGAACTTTGACATTCAACAAAGAATGAAGCTTCAAGCTGCTCACCTCTGAAAATAGAGCAATTGTTTGTTTGTTTGTTTTTTAATTGTGCTTAAAGTGTGGAAAGATTGAACTACAATGTCAAAAGTTAGCAGTGTGATGTTATTGTGAAAGCGGCCCTGTGTATCTTTTTATAAAACTAGTACCTTATCTTTTTTTTTTTTTTAAGATTTTATTTATTTATTTATTTATTTTTAGAGAGAAGGGAAGGGAAGGAGAAAGAGAGGGAGAGAAATATCAATGTGTGGTTGCCTCTCGCGTGCCCCCTTCTGGGGACCTGGCCCACAACCCATGCATGTGCCCTGACTTGGAATCGAACTGGCAATCCTTTGGTTCACAGCCCACGCTCAATCCACTGAGCTACACCAGCCAGGGCGGCCTTATCTTTTTTTAATTTGGTCAGTGTGTTGCAGGAACAATCATTCCTTACCCTAAATGTGGCTGGCACCTTACTTTCAAAGTGGTGTTCTATTGCTTGAATCCAAGTGGCCTAGAATGGCATAGAAGGTTTTTGATATCTAGCTTCTTAATGGGAGCCTAATATGTAATGAAAATAGCAATAGCTAACATTTAGTGAAAGCCAAATATATGCCAGGCACTGTTCTAAGCATTTAATTTACATTTATTTGCTCATTTTAAACCTCACAATAGCCCTGTGGGGTAGGAACCATTATCATCTCCATTTTACAGATGAGTGAATTGAAGCACAGTTAGGTTACTTGCCCAAAGTCACACAGCTACAGAGTGGTAGAGTTTGGATTCCAACCCAGACTCTGTGACTTTAGAACCACCACTGCCCCTCATATATAACTAGAAAACTCAAGCCCTCAAACAGCCTCAACACCCAGTAACTATGAAGAATTACAAAAAGGCACCATAGTCCAGGAGCCAGGGTTCCATACTGAATGGCAAACATGTACATTCAGTTTGGACCTCATTTTGAGGTCTTTGATTGCCAGAGCGCTCTGAAAGTCTGTGCTGCTGCATTGTGCTTGTATAATCCAGTTATTTCTCATTGCTGATTTATCTTTCTTGGAAATTGATTCCCCAGTTCACACGTTTTTATGTTTTCTGGAAGTCTTTTAAGATTTAACCTAAGTTTTTGTTTTCTAGATGATCCAGACCCTGATGATGGATTTAACTATAAACAGATGATGGTCAGAGATGAGCGGAGGTTTAAGATGGCAGACAAGGACGGAGACCTCATTGCCACGAAGGAGGAGTTCACAGCTTTCCTGCACCCGGAGGAGTATGACTACATGAAAGACATAGTGGTGCAGGTGGATACGAGCGAGGACCCTCAACCGAAATGGACTTTCTCTCTTTGTTGCCTATGCCTTTCCCTTTTGGCCTTTCCTCTGTATTTGGAGGGATGACTTGCTATGTATGTGCTGGCCAGGATGAGTTCAGGCTCTGTCACTCTGTTTTTCTATGATCGAATCATTTATCTTAGGTGCCGAGGACTTTCTGTTCAGTATGACAATACTTAGATAATGTATTTCACCATTTCTAGGTGGCTTCATATTGTAAGCATGAGAGAAAATCCTACTCTTTAAAATACCCCATGACCAGTGATTGGGTACTGCGTAATAACCGTGATACTGAGTAATTCTCACGGAAGGCAGTTACCAGTAAAACATAGGCTCTATCTGTGGACCTGCACTGGTCACTGCTCCTGTTAGTGTGACTTGAGCCCGATTGTGACTGCCAGCTCATCCTGAGCTCGTGGGTAGTTTGTTATTAAACAGTGCCAGTATTCCTTCAAGAAGACTCAATCATTTTAGGTTGAAGCATAAAACATTGATAATATTTTATCATTTTTCAGCTAGAAAAACCGTAATTTCCTATGGTTTAACCATACCTACACATCTACATATAAACGTCTACATGTACACGTGTGTGTGTGTGTGTGTGTGTGTGTTTTAGTGAATGATAAGTAATTGCTAAAACTAGTTCATCCAGATACTAACTTTAGTCGTCTTATTCTCTTCTGTCCAGGAAACAATGGAGGATATAGATAAGAATGCCGACGGTTTCATTGATCTGGAAGAGTATATTGGTAAGTTTGTTTCTAGCGTTTCTCTTACAGGAGGCTGGGAAGCTTTGGGAGCTATGTTCACCAGGAGCAACAGTTTACCCCGTGGGTCAGCTCTTAGCGCATCACTAATCCAGACCAGTGTGCGGGAGAGTAGGTCGTGGTGAAGTATGTAACCGCACTGTCCGGTCAAAGTGTAAATGTGAGTCACACGTGTGATTTTAACTTTTCAAGTCCACATCAAAAGTAAAATACGAAGGAACAGATGAAATTAATTTCGGTAATATTTTACGTAACCAAATACCGTACCGGCCAGCACTGACGCAGCACATCCCAGGTGCCCTACGGAAGTGACAGGAAAGAGTTACGGGGAGCCTCGTCTGGCATTAGGAAACCCAGGAGAAGTTAGCCTGACTGGGAGTTGACCCGGCAGCCCTTTGCTTCACAGGCCGGCACTCAATCCACTGAGCCACACCAGCCAGCACAGTACCTTAACTCTTGACTAAATCTTGTAAAATTTAAATACTGTAGCAACTCTTTACCATCATCATTTATATAAATAACTTAAATAAACCAACGTTTTTGGGTTTTTTTTAAGAATTTTTTTTTTTTTTTTTTAATTTTTAGAAAGAGGGGAGAGAAACATCGAATGGTTGCCTTTCCCCCACCCCATTCCCATCCCCCCAAGTGGGGACCTGGCCTGCAGTCCAAGCATGTGCCCTGACTGGGAATCGAACCGGCAACCTCTCAGTTTGCAGGCCGGCACTCAGTCCACTGAGCCACACCAGCCAGGGCTAAACAACCCAACTTTAAAAAATAATTAGGAAATTCAAATTTAGCCTGGGTGTTAGATAATAAGCAGTTCATTTTGTAAAATGTGATAGTGGCATATGGCTCTAGAGGGAAATGCCAATCATTTTAGAGATACATTCTAAAATATACTTAGTAATTGGTTAGTAGACAGTTTGGGCTTGTAACATACATTCTTCAAGTTTTCTTGAGAATTTAAAATAGCACCTTTTAAAACTCAGTGTTTGGGTGTAATTAGCTACCTTGAAGTAAGACGGAATGTAGGAAACAACTGTCTTGTAAAGGTAGTGTTTATCTTTCTTGATGCTAGTCATCTCCTTTGATTGCTGCACTTTTTTAAAGAGATACGGACTGTCTTTACCCTCATATCACTTAAAATTAACCGCTATCAAGTATTCTTGTTGCAAGATCAATTAAGTTTCAGGAAAATACTTCGTTTTCTAAGTTCTCTCTGACCTAAAATACCTTTGTAACCGCTACGGGTTCCGAACAGTTGGACGAGAAAGGAGGGTGAGGGCAGATCAGCGCGGAGCAGTCTGGAGAAAGCAGCCCCACCTTCTCTGTATTTCTCTGCACACAGGTGACATGTACAGCCATGACGGAAATGCTGATGAACCGGAATGGGTAAAGACAGAGAGAGAACAGTTTGTTGAGTTTCGAGATAAGAACCGTGATGGGAAGATGGACAAGGAAGAGACCAAAGATTGGATCCTCCCCTCAGACTATGATCACGCAGAGGCAGAAGCCAGGCACCTAGTCTATGAGTCGGACCAAAACAAGGTACGTCTGGCCACGCCCACACCATCTAGCAGTTGTAGAAGTCTATTTCCAGGGGATTGCCTAAAAAATTCCTATTGAGATACATAAAACATGAACAGTCTTAATTAACGTAAGCCTGCTACCAAACTCCAGTTGGAAAGTGGAGATTTACATACAGCACTAGCCATGTGATCTCGTTTTAGAACCCCTTTGCCCAGTGCACGTAGCATGGAGGAACTTAGGTCTCAGAGAAGAACGTCTGTGTGTAGCCTGTGTCCAGCACACAGCTGCTGTTCTCTCTGGGTCCCCGGGAAGTTTTCTTTGCCTTTTTTTTTTGGCTTTGTTCTTTTCTTTGTTCTTTTACCTATTACAGGCTCATTTTGTCTACTCGAAGCGGGTTATTTCCTTCTTCAATCAAATACGCTTTTTAAAATTAAGTTTTTTGTAGTAGATTATAAATAAGCTTTTTCGGGAGCCTGTTAAAATTGTCCTTGATCAATTATCTGAGGCACTTGGTTCATTAAAGGAGTGGTATTCTCCATCTAAATTTGGAGGGTTTTAGGATTCTGAACATCCTTTTAAGGCTAATCTTCAGTTTCAAAAGCAGTTTCTTATCATCAAGCCTCTTTAAGGGTCAGTCTGTTTTGAGTTCTTGCCCAGTCGCTTCAGTGGCCAGCTGCTGTGTCCTGAGGTTTGTAAAAAGAGGAGACTCCTGTAATCATCCCCGGGGAATCGGGCCCAGAGCGTTTTTAGGCTGAGTGTCTGAGTCTTCATTTGGGCTTGTGTCCGGAATCTGACTGGTAGCTAGGGTGTGACGGAAGTGAGGACTATGCTTGGTAGTAGCAGACGTTGTTCTGGTAGGTGATGACCTGATTCCCTCTGAAGCATTTTACCCGGTTCTTCCTGACTGTCTCCCCTTACGTAGAGGGGTCCCACACTTTGCTCAGAAGCGGGGATATCCCCCTCAAGAAACAAACCTGTGTCTCTGGCATTGCGTTATTGAGCTGTATTCTTTCTTTCCTTCTGTTTTTAACTTTCTTGATAAGAAAAAGCTACTAATTGCTATTTTCCCTCTCTGTGCGTTTGTGTACAGGGCTTGCGGTGGGGGGGCGGGGGTGGGCGGTGAGTGTAGCGTTCACATTTAACTTACTGGGAATTACAATCTTAACTCTTGCCAGACCATTGCTGATTGTTCTGTAGCCGTGTTTCTAAGTTTGGAAGGGGAAATATATTTGCCACCATTCACTCTTCTCTAATTTCAGGACGGCAAGCTCACCAAGGAGGAGATTGTTGACAAGTACGATTTATTTGTGGGCAGCCAGGCCACAGATTTTGGTGAGGCCTTAGTGCGACATGATGAGTTCTGAGCTGCAGACAGAGGAACCGACGTTTCTCCAAAAATAATTTATTTTTACAGCTTCTGGTTTCACGTGCGATTGTTTGTGCTACTGAGACTGGTATTACGAACTTTTTAAGACGTGAAGTAACAACAGAAACCATCCCGTCCCCATTCCTTCTCCTCTGAGGGACGGAGGAAAACCGTGCTTCTGAGGAACAACCGATTAGTACACTTGTGTTTGTAGATTTACACTTTGTATTATGTAGAACATGGTGTGTTTATTTTTATATTTGTTCTCTGGTTGGGGGTATGAGATGAAGGATCAAGATCCTCAACTCATACTTGCAGGCGAAAATTAGCCCTTCCCCCTTTCTCAACTCTTACCATGTAATTTTTATACTTCTGACTTAACTCATTTTTTAAGCCTGAGATCAGTAGGAAATGTTTGGAAGAGAGAAAAAAATATACGTACCCCACAATTTATACTTAGAGATAATCTTTGCCTGTTGAAAAGTGTGTTTCATCAGTAGTGGGGGCCATGTATTCTTTCCGCTGCCACAGGCCCCGCCGCTGGTCCCGGCGGTGTGCAGGCAAGGACGGCTCCCTGTGCCAAGAGAACGCTTGGCTCAGCTTGGTCCCGTTCATCCTTTTTTTCCCTTCCCTGCAGGACTAGCTGTTTGCTAATTTTGTCAAGCACAGCTGTGGTAGGAAGAGTTCGGGCCAGTGTCCTGAAAATCAAGCAGTGAGTGTGATCTTTTCACAGAGCTATACATAGAAACAGCTGGAAAACTAAAGGAAAAGTACAAGTGTTTTCAGGGCACACACTGCTTTCTGGGGGTGCATCTGTTGAGGTGCTCGAGACTCTTGTCTGTTGGATTACTGTCAGTGCCCCATTTGGCGCCTGGCTCCCCAGATGTTCCAAGTAATGATTTTGCTTCCACTGAGGCTGAAATGCACTCCTTTCCAGTCACGTCACTGAAAGTGCCTTTTTAATGACAGAAATGATCGCCGAATGAGGATTCTCTTAAGAAACTCTAAGATACAATAAAGAGAAGATTATTTGGACCACCTTATATGGAAGTTTAGAACCTCCCGATGTAGTGGGGATTTTTTTTCCTTCTCTTTCAAACAGTGGTTAAATAGCAGTATTAGTTAGGAGCTCATTTGCAGTGTTTTTATGTTGTGGGCTGGTTTCCAAAAGCCACATGCTGCTGAATTTACCAGGGATCCTCATACCTCAGAATGCTAACCACTTACTACCAGGCCTGTTTCTGGGTCGGCCGGGGAGCTTGAGCTCAGACTGACAGGTGGGAGGGCCTGCCGAGAGGGCTCTTTGGTTTGAGGACCACTGCTTACCCTTCCTGCCTTTGACCTGTCACTCCCTGTTCCCCCAGCACTCCCTCTGCCAAAATACAAGTTTATCTTGGGTCAGCAGATTGCCAATCCTTATCAAAGAAAGGGGCATTGTAGAAGGAGCTGAAGAAACTGTCCTCTGTCCCCAACTCACCTGACCCCTGTTTTACATAACACAAACTCTGTCTTTTTGGTCCCTTTCTGACAGATGGACCTCTTTCGAGAGAATTTATTGTATTCCAAGTTTTTAGCCCTCAGGTTACTAAGATAAATATGTGTATATCTAACCATTATTATTGCATATATCTTTCTGGGTAATGTTCAGGTGGTGCTGGGTGATTACCATAACCAGAACCGAGGTGTATCCTTTGGTCTTCCGCGAACATGTGAGGTGGGCTGCTTGACCTGGTGAAAAGCCAGGCGTCATGTAACTGCACCCCAGCCTTTGCATTGAGCTCTTGAGAGTGGATACACTCTTTTACGTTTAACCCCAGTATAGGGGGCATGGAAGTTCTCTGCCCTCCAGGTCCCCATTTTTATTGTCAAGACCAGAGATAACTAACGATGCCCCCAACCCTGGCTCAGTTAGAGAGCGCCTCGCAACTCACTAGGGACAGAGAACCCAGGCCTTATGGTAGTCACACTCTTAGAAAACGAGCCTTCATCTGCTGATACAGCAACTTCTGGATGCTGGGTGCTCAGCAGCCAACATTGTACTCTGATCTCTAATGACCCCCTAGATTATCACTGTTATTACTTCGGTTTAGATCAGACCTGGGGCTGGGGGCAGTGGCCATGCACCCACGCTGTGTGCCCTGCGAACGCAAGCGCTCTCGAGTTCGGATGTTGGTTATTTTTTATAGAGTGTAAACCAAGTTTTATATTCTATAATGCAAACAGGTACCTATCTGTTTCTAAATAAAACTGTTTACATTCGTTCCGGGGTGTGCGTGGCCTTTATTCTAAGAAATGGATTGCTGGCTTAGAATTATGAGTGCTGGAAAACGTCACAGAAAAGGAGCTCTCCTAGAAGGGTTACCGTGCCCACCCTATCGACCCAAAGAAGTTACTGCCTTCTCCCAAAGTTGGTATTTTCTTCCTGTTCCTAAAATCTAGCGTGCTTACTACAGCTGTAATGCTTGTCTCTCTCAGGCCATGTAACTGCGCCTCCATAATGATCTGACACCAAACACAAGCCACTCCTGGATGCACACAGCATTAGTCTTGATTTTTATTTCAGAAAGACCTTTTTCAGAGGGAGGGGGTAGGGATAAAGTACAAGGTAAAAGAGTTTTTGAACATTCTGGTGTAGTTTATAAATGGTATCAAGATGTTTAATTCTACTGTATTTTGAGAACGTGAAGGGAATTAAGTTTAGTAAATACACATCGTAAGACAGATACCCAGGGTTAGCCAAGTGAGAGGGGACACCTGGAGCAGTTCGCGCTGCTCTGGGGCTGACGGACAGGATGTTTCTGCCAGAGCTGACGCAACAACTGGCGTCGGCAGCGTGAAAAAGTCCTTTCAAACTCCTATTTGGGGCCTACTAAAGGATTTATTTATGTTTTTTCATGCCTCTGCCATTCCTAAGGTATTTTCTCAGAATAAATCGTCTCAGAACAGATGCCCAGTAGGAAAAAAAGTCACTGAAAAGGAAGGCAGTTGTCCATACACTGAAAACTCAGCCGTACGCCTTTGTAGTTGCCTTGTTCGTGGAGACCAACTTTCCAAGTTCTGGGAATCTTGCCACTTAGGACTAGAGACCGATGGTTGTTGCAATGGCTTCTGATGTGTTCTGAGTCGGGCCCAGCGGGAGCAGTAGCTTCGTAAGTAGGAAGGTAATAGGAAAACAGAAAATTGATTCCCCAAGTTCTCATTGCTCCCCTTCCTGTCTGATTTCTGCATTAATAGTTTGGTTTTGGGCAGAGGAAGTAGAAATTTCCTTAAATGTAAAATCCCAGTTGCTGCAAGGAGGCCAATATGGGCGCCTTAGCTGGGGCCAACTTGGCTGGAAGAGAGAGTAGAAACTTCTGTTCTCTGGGAACTGGACACGTCAGACTCATCTGTCGTGGACTTCCCACACACCATCTCCATGATGCAAGCCCGAAACTGGAGGGAAAGGGCAGAATTGGAGGGGGGCCCCCTCGGCAGACTAGCAGAGAGGAGATGCTGTTAGGAAGTATGGGGGGAAAGATCTCATGCTTTGTCTCCCCAAAGCCTCGAACGATGCCTTCCATGTACCCAGGATCTCAGGTGGGTTTGAGTGTATTTTCCCAATCCTGAGACTGGTTAGATTCCAGTCCAGGACTTCTCGCCTCCCAGTCTACAATACTCCCTGCACATCCTGGTAGACCTGCCTGCCTCCTGGGAGCTCTGTCCAGTCCACCACCCTTTCCCCCGTTCCCGAAAGGTCCTTCCAGTGGGGAAAGGACTGCCTGCTCTCTCCATCCAGGTTTCACATTTGTTTTGGGTCCACCCTGGGACTGAAGAAACAAATAATAATAACTCTCAAAGCAGAATGCCCAACAAAACACAACTAGATTTGAGTTTGGTTTTGGGGTGGTGGTTTTTTTGTGGTGGTTTCGCTCAGATTTAGGATTTGGGGGCTGGACTACCTGGTACCTCTAGATGATACCCTGCTTTAGGTTTTTATGCATGTATTGTGATTTCTGCTTTGCACATGCTCCAGAAGGCTAGAAGTTGAACAGGAAAGGATTAAAAACTCGCGAGTTGGAAGGGCTGGAATGTAGGGGAACGATTGATCTGTCCGTTTGTCAACAAAACAGAAAACCTTTTCACTTAATTCTTTTCCTTCAGAGCAACTCGATTTTTGTGGGTTAAGTTCTGTCTTCCACGGGCTCTGATCTTGTCTCGATGTCCACACCTTCCTCCCTGTGGTTCCCTTGTTTGCCGCTAACCCTTCGAGTGGCGTCCGAGGCACTCTGAGTTTAAAGTCATTGGTGAGAAGAACTAGGTCTTAGGGACCAGTGAGTCTCATAGGAACGTAAATGGGAACGTTACCTGCTTATTCATGAAGCAGTAGATGATGGGGTTGTAGACGCAAGCGCTCTTGGAGAAGAAGGCCGGAATGGTGACAAGCCGCAAGTCCAGCCCGTGGCCACGGTTGTTGACCATATACATGGCCAGGGCAGCATAGGGCACGTAACACAGACAAAAGGATCCCACCATCACCACCACCATCCGGCTCACCTCCCGCTCGGCCTTCTGGGTCGAAGCTGACTCCTGCTGCTGGGCTGCAACCTGGGACAAGCACAGAGAAAACATCACATCCTCTTTTCGTCCCTCAATTCACAGATCTCTGGACAATTTTTTTTTTTTTTTAACCCAGGAGACACCTGCTTCAATTGCCTCTCTTCTGTCCCTGTGTCTTGCCTAGTCCTGTGGCTCTCCCTGTTTGAGAAAGGCAGGATGGAGGCAGCTTCCCAGTCTGTGACATTGGAAGGGATCACGTGCATATCTTGACAACTGTATTTGAGCAGAGATGGCTCTCTACCTTATTCTTCATTCCATTTCATCATTCTGCCTATCCCCGCTTCCTTCATTGCTTTTACATATCCCTCTTTCCAGATGTCTCGTGTTCTAGAACACCCACTCAGTCCCCTCTCACCTGGAGCCCCCTGACCCTCACAAAAGGCACTCACAGCTTTGAGGGCCCCCAGCAGCTGAGAGTAGGAGAAGCAGATGAGGGAAAGAGGCACAATGAAGCAGAAGATGAAGAGGAACCAGGTGTAGTACTCGCTGCGGTATTCGGTGCCTACAGTGTACCAGTCAGGGCCACAGGAACATTGCAGGCCCTCGGGGATGAACCTGTGAAGGGACCAGACACTCACCCACTAGACAAGCATTTGCACACTGTGGGGACTCACCACAAGAATGGAGGGGGAGCTGAGATTCCTGGATCATGTTCACGTATCTAATAGACCCCAGGGGGTGCCCAGTGACTGTCCCTACCAGCCGGCAGTATAGCAATTCGAACTGTAGAGTAAACTCTAGCACTTGTCTCCCACAGCCCCTTCTCTCACCTATTCCACCAGTTCTTTAAAAAGTAGAGGTCAGCCCTGGCTGGTGTGGCTCAGTGGACTGAGTGCTGGCCTGTGAACCAAAGGGTCACCGGTTCGATTCCCAGTCAGGGCACAGGCCTGGGTTGTGGGCCAGGTACCCAGTAGGGGGCACATGAGAGGCAACCACACATTAATGTTGCTCTCCCTCTCTCCCTCCCTCCTTTCCCCCTCTCTAAAAATAAATAAAATCTTTTTAAAAAATAATAAATAGTAGAGGTCAAAGACGGAAAAGGTGATACCCAACTCTCTACCCACACCAACCTGCCCTGTGCTCTCACCGACTCCAGCCAAAGAAGGGTGGGATGGAGACGCCGATGCCAATGGTCCAGGTGGCCAGGATGACCAACAGCGCATGCCTGGCGCTGAAGCGGAAGCTGCCGAAGGGTTTGCAGATGACGACGTAGCGCTCAAAGGCCAGGAAGGCCAGCGACCAGCCTGTGACCATTCCTGTGGTGGAACCGGGTACTGGGGTAGACAGCCCCCCAGCCTGGCAGAGGAGAGGATTCCAGGGTGGGGCCAGAACAGCACCAGGAGGCAGGCTGGACGGACTGACAGTTGGAGTAGAGTTGGGGACACAGTGGGTCAAATTTCTAGTCTGGGCTTTGTACCCCAATATTCGAAAGAGCATCGCACTCCTCCAGACTCCTCTTTTGGGTCGCACTCTAGGCCAGCAGCCTGGCCCCGGGTTCCACCCCTGGCTCCGTGTCCTCTGCCTCCCCCAGCCCCCTTCCCCTGTGGTACCTGCTGCAGAGCCCAGGAAAGCCTCTAACGCACACACGTGGCGGCCGAAGATGAAGTACCCCTGACAGCTGGCAATGAAGACAGTGGAGACAGAGAAGATGCAGAAGAGGAAACCCCCCAGGGACACATTGACCAGAATGTAGTTGAGTGGCTGCCTCAGCTTTTTGTAGCGCAGTGTGGCCACCAGCACCGTGGCATTGAGGGGTGTCCCTGCAAAGAAGACGAAGCCCATGAAGGCTGCCTGGAGGTGGAAGGCCCAGGCAGGGGCAATGTGGTACTGAGGCCCATCCCACGGTCCCACCGAGGAGATGTTCTTGAACAGATAGAACTCCTCCTCCCCTGACATTTCGCTCACAGATGTCCCCACACCCTCTGGTCCCTCTTATAGATGACCCTCCCCCCACCACTTCTCCCCGCCCCACCAAAGAACCCTCTCTTCCAAAACCACTTTTGGGTTCCCTGAATGATCAGTGCTGATCCTAAGCCTCCTAAGGACAAAGTCTGGGATTAGAGGCCCCCAAGCCCCCACCTAAACCTCCTTTTGCAGCGGCAAAGCCGATTGTGTGTTCCTCAGAGGATAGAGGACTGGGCTCAGAGAATCTGGACCTGCAGTCCTGGGTGCTGGGATGAGCGAGCATCAGCTCACCAGGGCCTGGGAGATGCTGACCCATATGCAGTAAAGATGCTTCTACCACTGTTTTATTTCCCCTTTGAACAGAGCTCTCAGGGGCACCCATCTCCATCCCTCTAGATGTCTGCACCCCATCTGCCCCTTTGTGGAAGTTGCGCCCTAAGTCTTCCTCTTCAGAGATCTCAGACTCTCTGCCAGCCTGGGAACCAGTCCCGGGCTGCAGGAAAGGACAGGGGGTGGGGAGCGTCCTGGGAGCACCTTGGTAAACAGCCTTGAGGGCGGGGCACAGGGCAACTTGACAACGCCTGGAGGTCCCAGGCATCCCAGGCTGCCTCTGTTCCTTCTTGTTGAGTCTGTCTATGCCTTTCCTGCGCTGACCTCCCCAAGCCAGGCTGAGGCTGGTTGGCTCACTGTCCCTCTCTCACCATGTTCATGCCCTCGGCTCAGCAGTGGCCAAGCTGCCATAGCCTTCCTCCTATCCGCTCACCTGGGCCCTGGCCAGCCCTCACAGCCCAACTCGCCAAGACCGCGTCTGCCAATACCGCGTCTGCCAAGCCCACTCTGGCAACGCCAGCTCTGCGGGAAGCTCCAG